>CAUYRH010094212.1:0-40456 GCA_963574655.1 Perodicticus potto
GAGGCTCTGTCTCAAAAAAAAAAAAAAATTAAAAAAATTAAATTCAGAAAGCACTAAAAACGGAGTGTCTCCAGGTAAGAAACTAGAGTGAGTGAATAATAGCCCAATGGCTATCACATGTTGAAGGTCCTGTATTTGTGAACTGGATGTGCACAGAATTCCCTCATTCAGCTCCAGTGCTTAATGTGATGAGGAATAAATATATACACACATGCAAAGCCTTGCACAGAGACTGCCAACAATAGTCAATCAAAGCCTGATAGCTGTTATCTTTATCTTCTTGCAGATCAAGTAATGGGGCACGGAGTTGCAATACAACTTTCATTTTCCCTTATAATTATCATATGATAAATACCTAATCAATGAAATTTATTTTCCTCTGAGGTGGTGAGGATGGAATCAAGTTCTATTGAAGGCCAGCATAACTTTCCAAATATCTATAACTGGATGGCAGAGGAATGCCCTGTAAATGTGAGAAAATGTCAGGTGCGGAAACATCAGCCATCCATGTTCTTTTGCCTACTCCCAGAGGATGCAGGAAAGAATTGGCCTTAGATGGTGTTTCTGTTTTAGGAAGTTTCATACATGATCTCTCTTCTTTTATAGGGAGGTACCAATTAGGTAAAATGCTAATAAAGCACTTAACATTTCTGCTCATAAAAATGAAAGAGGGAACTACATTTTAAAGTTCTTTGGATGTCTTGGGGAACTCCACTAACATTTATTAAACTCCTTTGTCTTTATATCATAAGATTCAATAGTCTTTAGAAATGAATATAGTAATTTCTAACTGACATTGAAACCTCTAAAAAGGTACTCACAGGCAGCCACCTACACACCCTCAGAGTTCAGAACTTTCCACACAAAGCTCTCTTTGCATTTATTCATCACTCTGCAGTTCAAACCAACAAGTATTAATTAGGTACTCACTGCTTAATCATGTGTGGTTGGAAGAGGATGTGGTTTGAAGTCAGACAGACCCACAATCAAAGGCATTTGTCCTCTACTCTGTGACCTTGGGGGATTACTTTCAGGGTTGGGGTGAGAGCTGGAGTCAATGTAATGGACAGTATATGGCATAGTTTCTGACACATGCCCTGCTCCAGTAATGATAACTAATTTTATAAATGTTTTTAATGTATATCTACAAATATTCTTATTTTCCTAATTAACAGGCCATTTTTTCCAAACTATGCTTTTCCTAACTCTGTTGTACTTACTTACTGCTTGTTTTTTTCTCTTTCCATATCCTGTCTCCACCTTCCACCTCCACCCACTCTCACTTTCAACCCCTACAGCTCAATTTTCAAATACTTCCCCATCTTCCTGGATCTTCATTATTAGTCACATTATATTTTACATATGTACTCACTTTCTGAAAACCTCTTTCACACTCTTCTATGACTGACTAAATACATTCACATTAACACACATACCGTATATAGACACACATATGACTGTTAGAAACTACATTTTGGCACATGACCTTACATAATTTTTAAATATGTCCATTTATATAATATTTGCTAAATATTTATGATGTAATATACTGGAGACTATGCTGGTAAACTAGAACTGAAGGGTCTGGCTTCAAAAAATTTTAATAATGGGGTATGATCACCTAGCAAAGACTTATCCAAGTGACTACATGAAATGGTGTGAAGCACTAAAAGTCAGAAGTACAGGATGCTAGAAGAGCATTAAACATAATCCAAACAGCCTGGAGAGGATATTGAATCTTAGCTCTAAAGGATACCTACCAGTGTGTTTCCTGGAGGACCATGTTCGCAGCCCATGAGGTAAGGGGGACTTCAAAACAGAAGGTCCAATAGAGAACCAGGAAACAGAGGATCCCCACTTACCTGGGCAGTGTGTATGTGTGTGTGTGTATGTGTGTGCATGTGTGTGTGTTTGAGAGAGAGAGAGAGGAAGAGAGAGAGAGAAGGAGAGAGACCACACCATGGATAGTGAGTTGGGGGAATCACCATAAGAGTAGTGTAGAGAATGTGAAAAACAAAATAAAATGAAAACAAAGACAAAAGACCCCATAGGGGATTCTAGGAGTTACTAATTATCTCAAATTTTGCTCTAAGTGTAATAGAAACTTGTCAACAATTTTTTAGAAGGGTCTTTGCCTATTGATGACTGACATTTAAGAAATGTATTAGTGTTGGGAGGAGAGAGAATATTAGTGAAAGGGGAGAAAAAGATGTGGGAGGTGACTTTGCAATGGGTCAGGTGAGACTAAAAGTGGGTGCCTTGGATGTATTTAAACATCAACAGGACTGGTGATTGATATGATGAGATGGCTAAGGGAAAGAGGCCAGTAGCTAAAGGATGGCCCCTCTTACAAAGATGAGGAACACAAGATAAAGAAGAAGCTTGGAAGAGAGATGATGAGTGTGATTGCAGCTTATTAAATTTGAGGTCTTCCTCCATGCAATGAGTGAAGTGATATAGAACTGGAGTTCAGAAGAAAGTTATAAATTGTGAAGGACAAATAAAATGTTGATGTATTGAGTAAAGAATGAGATGCCCTTCTAGTAATCTATGGAGGTATCCTTAGTGTTTCTAAGAATTCCAAAGTGCATGGAAGACTACCTTTCCTCCCCTCTCACTGAGGTGGTTCCACATACACTCTTCCCAGTAATGTTATATCAGGAGGTGATAAGTGTCATTTTCATGCAGAATCATTTCAACGCTTGATTCTTCCTGCTCCATTTTTTTTGTTTTTTTTTTTTTGCTGCAGCAGTCGTGAAGAGATGGGTGGGGTGGAAGAACCGCAGATGTGAAGTGTTCTTTCCCACAAAGCCGATACCTGCAGAAAGCTTGGTTGCAAGTTCACTGGACCTGCAGCAGTTGTTCTTAGCATAAAAATAAGATAGACCATTAGGGTTTAGAGCTGTGTGTGATTTTGTGATAGCCTAGCCTCGCCCAACTGATGCAACACCTATACACCAACTGGAGAATGTTAGCACTTCAGATATAAGGAATGTCAAAAGTAAGCATTTACCTCCCCTGATGTCCACTGCACTGTGAAGGGAAAACGGTGATTCACTTTGGCTTTGGTAGGAGCCAATGGGGTAACAGGTGCCCGGAATGTGAGCCCAAAGAGAGGGTGTGTGTAGCTGGTTGAAGTTAACTAAATAACACGGAACCCTAGGAAATTACTCAGGGGGCTCTCACAGCTTGTCTGCTTTCTAATAAATGAGTTGTTGGCAAGCAGGATTATACTCCTTATAAATTGTTCTCATAAAATCAAATGTTTGATGTGGCAGGATCCTTGAGGAACTGAGCCCATTCACCAGCAGGAGGCAGAGAAAGTCCTGAGTAGGAGAATAGTGTCAAAGAACAAGATGCTTCTGTGAGAATGCTTTAGCTAGATGAGCAGAATGTGGCTCTATGTAGATCTGACTAATGAAATTTAGATTATGTTTTTAGAGCACAGATCAGGATTTTTTCCTTTTCTTTTCCTTTTTTATTTCCTTTTGCTCAGGTAGTATCTGCATCATCAACACTAAATATCCTGGGAATTTTTCTCTGAATTTCTTTATATGTTCCTAAAATTGTTCAGAACTCTTCCACGCACAAACCACATTGACCCCTTAAAGCCTTTCCTCTAAAGGATAAGAGTGTCTGTGCCTCAAACAAATGAATGTCCTTTCCTTTCCCCAAACGCTCTTCTGAGCTCTTTGTTGCTGTGATTTACCACTTGCTGTTGGTGGTCTCACCTGTCAGAGGGTTGTGCATGCTGTGCTGTGTGGTAAATCATCTCTGGATTCTCAAGGCATCGCAGGATCCTTCCAGCCACATCACATGGTATTCCTGAGTATTAAGTCTTCTTTGCAGCTCAGGTTCCTCTTCTAGCAATGAGGACTACCTAGAGAACTCAGAAGACTCAAGGAGCCATATTTGGTGAGCTTAGATAAAAACCAGCCTTAGAAGATCTTTCCCTCATCCCTTTCCCAGAACATTTTCAGCTCTCTGGAGGCCATCCTATTTTAAGACATTCCCAGGCCTAAGCTTTGCTGGTTAAATGCTTCTTCCTTCCTCCTTCTCTCCTTGTCACTCTCCCCCTTCCTTCTTTCCTTCCTTCCAACTTTCCATAAATACGTTTTTGAGTGTCTATCTCGTGTCTATCCTACTGTAGATACTAGAAACTGCTCAGTGAACAAGTTGCATCAATTGCTACGATGGTTCATATAGTTATAGCTCATGCGGTGAGGGAACCAGACATGAGTCCATGAAAATATAAAGCCCAGTAAGCTAAGGCAGTCATGGAAGTTTCAGTAAGAGGAGATAACATCATCGACTGGAACCTGAATGTTGACAAGGGAGGATCCGTGCATGGATCTGAGGAAAATCGTATTTATATCTTCATGGGAGACCATAATATACCTCCACAGAAAATGAAGAATTGTTACTCTGAAGACAATGAAGAAGCAGCATCTATGGTAAGCAATCTGCCCCCCTCTATTTGTCTAAAGGCAATTTTCAAAACAAAAGATACCCTGCCTGCTTCTTCCTCCAAGGGAAAAGAAAGTTTAGCAACTGAGGACAACTTTAGACTCTTCCAGGACTGCCAACGATATCAGAAGAATCGACACTAATGAAGTTATTACCTAACCTCTTTTACTTTTTTATTAATGGATGTATTTGTTTTGAGTTCAGACTGTTATGGGAGTCTTGGTTACGGCATTGCTTTTGTGTAGTTTGAGTCAAAGTTGTAAATGAGCCCTGAACTTGGACAATGAGCATTATACCCGTGAGCTATGAATTTGCCCCTCCCCACCTGCCCCCTCCTACCTGTGGGCTTCCTGTTGAGTTTTACTGCCAAATGTGCTCATGGGAGTGATCAATTAGTTCCAGTTTAATAATGGTTTCTCCTCACAAGCTCATTGGAAATACCATCATCATACAGATTTTGCCTTCTTGTTCATTTTAACAAAAGTGAGTTTTTTCCCCTATCCTGAACACTCGAAAGCACATTCTGATCCCTTTAATATCATAATTTTTTTAAAAATCCACTTTGATTCTCTTTGCTTTTTAAAATAAGAAAGGGAAATAACTGGCCATCCTTATCACATCGTCCCTGCTGAGCCAAGTTGGGGTGTTTGTTGTTGTTGTTGTTTTGGATAATGAAATAAGACAGATGGGCCAGGAGAACAGGTGCTTCTCAGGATGGGCGCCCGTGAGAGGGAAGGGAGCAGGTGGGGGGACAGACCACACTGCCAGCACCCCCTAGGGTTTGGACATGCAGACAAGATGGAAAGCACTCCAAGTGGCCTCAGGAGGGGAGGGAGGGGGCGCGAAGACACTGCCTGCCCCGTACTGTGTCATTCCTGTGGACTTTCTGTGGGACATGATTTGGACACTGGCTGTTCCTTCAGGTCTGGTGGTGCTGTGAGCTGAGATGGCACCGGGGGTGAGAAGGAACCGTCCTGAGGAAAGAGAAACAGTGTCGTCAGCGGCACAGAGGAAGCACTGTGATGATGCCTGTGGCTGCACCGTATTTCCGTTTGAGATGAGGAGCAGCAGAAAGCTCTGAGGTAGGCACATCAGATTGCTTTGCAGTCTCGGAAGTCGCCAGCTTTTCCACAGGGGCAGCCAAGGAAAGGCTCAGGGCACTGCATTATTGAGATATAACTTAGCCTCTATAAGATAACTCAGTTATCTCTTAATAACTGAGTCTATTACTTTACATTCAGATGAGGCAAACAGGACCCAGCAAAGTCAAGTGACTTCACTGGGAAGCATGTGGCTTCTCCACTGCAGCATCTCGGTGAGAATTGAGATCTCTAGTTTCTCCATCCAGAGTTCTCTGACTGTGAATATATTTTCTGAATCCTTAGCATGCATGGTTCACACGGGGATCAAAAGCAATATATAATTTCCCTAAATATTATTTGCTCAGGACTTTGCCAGATCAAAGTGATTGCAGAAATGCAGAGGTCAGCCTGAGGAAGGAGGGGACCCAGCTGCCCGACAGCCAAAGCAGGAGGAGCTGTGACACCTTTGCATTCAGGGGGGCACTTGTTACACATACTTTACTCCCTTTTTGACATGTGTCCAGTCTCTTGGGGAAATACACTGCAGAGCTCCCCAGCTGGGATTTCAGGTGGGATGGCTCAGCAGAAAACAAGACGTAACAGAATCAGTGAGCCAGCTGCAACCTGTCTGTCTTTTAACCGGGAAGTCCCACTCCGGGAGCTGCTATTCGCTGGATTACCAGCAGTAACTGATTCTCATGCACGGCATTCTCCCACCACATGATGATGTGAGATAGTTAAAGAAACTGACCCAACTTAGGGGACTATTTCATTTACATCTGCTACTGGTAACATGGCTGGTTCTCTTAATATATTAGAGAAATTGCCCACACTACACCTGTCGCAGGTGAAAAATCTGCATAGACATGAATAATTCATGAATCTCCAGTCCTAAAGAGAGAATTGCAAAGTCTTGTTATTGCTCAAATGCTCGTTTTTACAGCGACATCTCAGCTGTTATTGGAAACTCAGAAGGCACCTTGCAGAAGGGGTTTTTCCACCTGCTCCTTATCTGAAACTGCATGCCATTGACCCTGGCGACTGAAGTTCTGATTCCATCCACGCTCCAGCCCACCTCACAGTCCATCTCAGCAGATTCCTTCTTGATTTAGGTAGATCACCTATGAAGCAACCTGAATTTATTTCAGGAGTCGATGAGGGTAAAGCGGGCAGGTGTTCATTGACAGGACATGGGCAATCTGTTGGCATGAACACAAACAACTTTCCTGTATACATATTTTCCCGAACTTGGGTAAGTCATATTATAAGCTTTCACTTGCGATGTTCTCATGGTCTGAAATGTTTTTCTTTTACCCACTTTCTGAACATTTTAAATGTAATCAATTTTAAAGTGTCCTTATCATTACTTTATTTGGCTAAAAATAAATTTGGCATTCAAGAATACATCCTCATTGTAAGATGTCTAGGCTCTAGAAATACATAGGATCCTCTCTGTAGATTAAGCACCATTGAACACTTAGGTCTATATACGGCTGGGTTTTTTCTATGCATTTGAATGCATATATATACATATATTGCAGGTTTAAATAATGTGTACTATATAAATTAGATTGGTAAAATTATTATTTTCACTACTTTCCCTCATTTTTTTTTATTTAAGCAAACTTTTTTTTTTTTTTAAGATAAGTTTTAGATTTGCAGAGAAGTTGCAAAGATACCATGGACAGTTCCCCATACCATACAGTAAACATTCACACGGTACATTTGTCACATCTGATGAACCAATATCAATACATTACCATTAGCCAGATTTTACACTTTTCTAAGATTCTTTACGTTTTCCCTAATGTCATTTTCCTGTTCCAGTTTGATGCAAGAATGCTTGCATTCCAATATTGGAATCCTTAGGTTGTTAGCTGTGCAGGTTTATGTGCTTCGTTTTTCTTACCAATAAATTGAGGTATGAAAACACTATTGCTTTTGTGAAAGCTAAGGAAATATGGGCTAGTGTGTACTAAAATAGTTTCTGATGTTAGTTAAGGACTAAGTATAAACATATCATTTCACAAATACAATTTTCTAATCAGCTTTGTGTCTTTGAAAGGTAAGTATTTATTGAATTTTAAACATAAATTATGGGACATACAATATACACTGACATAATAAGCTGAAGACAAAAGTTGGCTGAATCGATGTTGTGAGAGTATGGAATCTCAGAAGATTTTATAGTTGTTTTACACTTTGAATAATAATAGGAAAATGCTGCCAGGGTTGGCTTAGGAGTCTAATCCTAGAACTCTAGGAGGCCAGCATGGGAGGATTGTTTGAGCTCAGGAGTTTGAGATCAGCCTGAGCAAGAGAGAGACCTCATCCCTAAAGAAAATAGCCAGGTGTTGTGGCTGGTGCCTGTAGTCCCAGCTAGTAGAGAGGCTGAGGCAAGAGGATCACTTGAACTCAAAAGTTTGAGGTTGCTGTGAGCTATGATGCCACAGCCGTCTATCCACGGCAACAACGTGAGACTGTGTCACACACACACACACACACACACACACACACACACAAGAATAGGAAAATGTTTAAAAAATAACCTATTTTTTTTTTGTGTGTGTGGGGTTCTTGTTTTTTAGTCAACCAACATTTACCATGCACCTTCCACGCAATAGGAACATTGGATGAAAACGAAAATAGGGCATATGCCCTGATTTTTTAAAAGATTATGATTATGGAGGAAAATATATCTAAAAGACCAGCTTCAAGGATGTAGGTAAAAAGCTACAAAACGGGAAAACCTGGAGGGAGAAGGCAGCCTTTTCTGCGGAGATTGGGAATCAGGAATTCCTGATTCACACTCTTGGGACTACACCTGCTTCAGGTGAGGCAGAGGCTTCCTTCAGCCAGGCTGGCTGCAGTGCCCTGAGGCTTCATGTGAAGGTGAACCCTTCAACCCTCAGACCTCGCAAAACCAACAGGCGGAAAAGGAGGGGCTGGGGCTGCTTGTTGGACCAGTAGAGGGACAGGAGTTCACTCTAATGAAGGGAGGTGGTCTGTGCAGAAAGACAGTAAAGCGCACGCTGGAACTCCTGCCCGGCTCTAACACACGCATTTTATCCCTCCAGAGTAAACACAGCCAGGAGCTGGAGACTGGCTTTTGCAGGCCGCACCCTAGCCCAGGTGTGAGAGCTTACTGCACACTTTCTGAGTAATTGAGGCCTGTGTTTGTCCTGCATACCTACCAACACAGACACCAATCTCTACTGACTGCAAAGCTTTCAGGTCCCAATTCCGATTTTGCCTCCTGTTGTAAGTCTATGTTGCACCATCATGGCCTGGCTTAACTCCTCACTCTCTGGAATGTATGCCTCAGGTTAGACTCCTGTCATCTGAGTGTCACACCGAAGCTAGGGGTCAATGTTTGTTTTTAGATCTATCTCATTTCACATCTGTTCAACATGCCAATTTCCTTTCTTCTCAGATTGAATGCAACAAGGAAGAACCACCTCTGTCTCCCCCAGAAGTCACATCTCTGCTGTCTTGGTTTCCTGGGAACCTGCCACATGGCCTGGCCATTTTGCTCACAGGCGGGTTGGACTTTGACTCAAAAACTGGAAACTGCAGAATCATCTCCTGTGAGAAAACAGGGTTTCTTCGCACAGCGACACAGTGACCAGTGACGGGGGTGGATCAAGCTGCTCTGTCCCTGACCTGGCATCACAGTGTCAGCAGATTATCTGTAGAAAATATGCGTTGATGCTCCATCTTTTCTAAACACATTAAAACTCTGAACTCTTTGTTTCTTAAGAACTGATCATCTTTTCCTGAAGTCAGGTTTCTCAGTGCATAATTTGGCAGGAGAGGACATTTATCCACTCAACACATGTATTGAACCCAATGTTCAATGTACAGTATTAGAACCCAGAGATACAATAAGAAATTGCCTCATCCCGTCTCAAAAATCTGAGTTCATGAAGCACTGTTAATGTTACCAACTCATAAAAAAAATTGACCAAGCTACACTTATGCATGGAGTATCTGAAAAGCATTTCTCTTAAGAAGTGAATTAGTTACCAATTAGTGTGTAACAAATCAGCTCAAAATTCAACGGCTTAAAGCACCAATAATTATTTAGTCTGCCTATAATTTTGGTGGGATGTGGAGGAGACTCTTGTCCCAGCCTCACAGAGCTCAGCTGTGGGACTTCACTGGAGGGTGAAGGCTCCTCATTTAAGACGATGTTTATACAGGGCTCGGCAAGTTGGTGCCGGCTGTTGCCTAGAATCTGTAATGAGAATGGGGTTCTGTGTTGTCTCCATGTAGACCCCTCTAAACTCTTCTGGAGATTTCTTAGAGCATGGTGTATGGATTTTACAGGGGTAGGCCCCTGTCCAATATAACTGGGGGAGGAGATTGGTATATTGTGATTTGGCCTTGTATGTCCCGTAGGGTCCCTTCTGCCATAGTGTTTTGGCCAAATCAGTCATAAGTGCCCACCCAGGTGTAAAGGAAGGGGATATAGAGTCAATCTGTGAATGTGTAACAACGCGTTTGTGAACGGGCAGGTGGAAAGGGACTTACTGCAGGATTCTTTGGAAAAAATAATCTGCTACAACAGCGTTTACTTAAGATCCTCTTTGTATCAGATTTTGGAGATTTTCAGTTTCTATGTTTCCTTACAGTGCTTACATCACCCCTAAGATTGTAAGTAACAACTTAATACATTGGTCAGAATTTCAATAGCTTCAATTTTATATATCTCTCCTCTTAAGGAAAGAGAAAGCATATGACTTTCCATTACTTTTTTCCCCTTGGAAGTCCAAAACTTTAATGTAAAGGTGGAACTATCATCACACACCCATACAAATACACATGCGCATTTGTAAAGCAAAATACAAAGTGTCCTGCAGTTAAATGTAAGTGAATTTTAGAAGAAAACATTTTAATATGTTAAGAGTCCATTTGATTGATTTTGCAGAGAATTCAAACTGAAATGTGCACCCTGGCTTTTAGTTTTTACTTTGTAATTCTTCAGTCAGATCTTTTATGTATATCTTACATATGTTAATTAATAGAGGCTGTCTGTGTATGTGTGTATACAGAGCCTCCACTAACATTACATGATATATAATATTTTATATACGTATATTTTGAACATGTAAGAGAGCATGCGGGGAGTGTGAGAAAGAGATTTTCACGACATCACATTAAACCAAGAGGTGAACACAACCAACTACTAGCAGTGATAGGAAAAGAATAGGCTTGGAGTTGAACATAACTTATACATTCTGTTGCAACACTGCAGGCATTTTATTTAATTTTCCCAAGTATCAGTTGGTTTTTGTTCCTATTTAACCTTAAAATAAAAAAAGAAAAGTGATCTATTGGTATAATTGGTTATATAACTAATATGATACTTAATTTTCCAGTACATAGTAGATGGTCAATTTTTAAATTATTTTACTTCCCTCTTACATCATTTTGTTGATAATTTTCTATTGATGTTTATACCTCAGCCTTATTTTAATATTTAACAATTGCTCTTGTGTTTCTTTTTATGAGATCTTAAGTATCTATAATCAAATTCACCTTGGTAACAGTAGTATTGCAGATATGAGGGGTTTTACATGTGGTAAATAATTAATCTTAGAAAACTGCTACTTATATTGATAATGATTTTTAATATTTAAGGAGCTCTCAACTATTAACAAAATATATGCAAACAGTCTTTTCCATATTGTAGTGTTGGTCTGTGAGCTTTGATTTTACTTTGAGTGTAAAGATGAAGAAACTGAGGATAAAAAATGTTGAATCCAGTTCCAGAACTTGCAATGAGTAAGGAGGGGGAATCTAATTCAGAACCTGGCTTCTATTCCAGTTTTTGTATGTTAACTCATATTTAGAGTTAATTGCAAAATAGGCAATAGCCTTAGGGCGTTTAACACCCAAAATTAAAACATTGCATTTGATAGATTCAGTATTGGTTATTTCAGCATGTCCGGAGTAGTTGAGGTTGAAAAATGTGCAGGAAAACAAACCATTGCCATCACTAAGATAAACTCAAGAGGCAGTATAGTTCATATTCACTATTAACTGGAATGAGGCGGGCACCTCTGAAGGGCATAAGTTGGGAAGGAAGAACAGAAAAAAAAGCTTGGCTTGATATTGTCAGAAAACTCATAAATGTTTCATTAGGACTCCACGGAAGAGGAAGATAAAGCCTCTCCAAAGGACCACTTTTGATTTTCTCATAATGGGGAGATCACTAATCCAGATGAAACATCAGGCCAGAACCAAGACCTGCCTTTTGAAAACCTGAAAATGCCTCGTCAAAATCCATTTTCTCCTATCTGATTCTGCCTGTCCCCACTACACTTTGCACTTGAAGAGAAAGAAGGTCATCAGATTGTCACAGCAAAGACAGCCGTGAAGTCACCAGAGAGCAAAGCCCACCCCATCCCCGCTGGCTGCTTGGCTGGCAGAACTGACTCTCTCTAGCTATTCTGAACTAGCCCTTTGTCTGAGGGCTACCAGGTCTGTGGTATGGTAGGCCCACAATGTAACCCATGATGACGTTACCCTTGAACTGGCAGTGTGAATACTGTACACACTGAATAAAGGAATATGCACCCAAATTCTTTGTATCCTGTGCAGCATTATTCAGTATATTTCTTACAAAACATATTTTCCTACTTATTACATTGGTAGTAGTTTTCATTATAGAATTATAGAAAATTCTAACAAGAAAATATAACAAATTACTTACACGCACACACACACACATATAATTTACTCAAGAAGCAGATAAAATTTCATATGTATTGCGAAAGAGAGTCTTCCAATAAAAGAAGTTACAGGGGGGCAACTAATGTTTCTCTCCAAAACTTTTTTCTTTTCTATAGCAAGTTCAATCTCCTGATTGCATCAGGATGACTAATATGCTCTTTTTATATTTCTGTCTCCATCTATGCACATACAGATAGATGTAGTTAGAGATGTAAGAGGGTGTTTTGTCAGCCTGAACGTATATGTCTCATGTTTTGTGCATATTTTATTATATAATGATACATATGCACATGTGCATATACACATATGCAGAATATTTATAAAGGATTATGTAGAAGCACGTGCATGCTCATTTGTTGTGTGTGGTGGGAGGGTCCTCCCATGCTGTCCTCAATCCGGCCTCACCCACCGTTCTGTTTAGCTAGAGCCCTGAAAGAGTGGTCTCCTTCCATCTAATAAATTCTACTCTGTCCATTTAGATGTCCACCTTGACTTCCACCTCCTTCAAGAAGCTTCTCTGAGTTTTATAAACCACAGAGAATGTCACATTTCTTTGTACCTTTAGGCCACAAGCATTTTGTATGTAACCCTGCATTTCTTCGGATAATCCTTGTATAAGGAGCTTCTCTTTTAATGCACATGGATCTTACCCTCCCAACTGCATTCATCCTTGAAGTCGAGAATCATAAATGTAAATCTTCCCATCATTACCGGAGGTAGTTAGCGTGCTGCTCATCAGCCGGGGCCGGGCTGCCGTGATACACAAGTGCGTGTGCTCAGAATGGATGAAGCATGCCTGTGCCTACATTTTTACCACATCAGTGAGACTCTGACATAATGGAATAAACATGAAACTCTCAAAGATCCTATGCTTTTTAAAAATCGCTGAATTGGGTGACTGAATTAATATTCTTCTGTCTCTTGTTTTATGTTAAAGGGTCTATGGCAGCAAATAGGTTTCTTAATAATACATTTTGAAAACTTCATGGATGCCTATGTGACACAGATGAAACTCAATAAATATTGGTTGGAGTAATACAGACATGCTGTAATCTACCTCCTCTCATGTTTGTTGACTCTTGTTCTCAGGATAAGAGAACAAGAGCAGATATTGAAGATATCCTTAAAATATCTAAGGGTAGCTCCCCTGTCTCTCCCAGGCCTTCTGTTTCCCAAGCCAAATGTCCCCAGGCCTGATCCCGGGCCCTGCCTCTAGCTCATTAAGTGTGAGGGTTGGTTTCCTCTGGAGATAGTCCAGGTGGCCACACCCTCCTAAACTTGAGCAACCGAAACTGAGCATGAGTCTTTAAGCAATTACTTATCCATCCCTCTTTTCTCTACCACCTACCCCTGTGATCACATGATGAATACACCTTACTCACTGCCTTTAAAGATGACAATTGAGTTTGGATGACTTTGGTTGTAAAAATGAAGAGAAAAGAAACAAATGATATTACCACTTTTTCTGTGAGAAAAACTGAAGCAAAAGCAAAAGTACTTCCTCACTTCCTTCCATGACTGAAGGAATGCATTCTGCTAGTCATAAAGTTAGAGAAGGACCTAACTATACGTATCGTATGCACACATTCACCAACCCCTCTCCCCTGCCCCTTCTCACCCACATGCCCCTCCAAGTCTCTGGGATCTATTACTCTACCCTCCATCTCCATCACTCACCAACCCCTCTCCCCTGCCCCTTCTCACCCACATGCTCCTCCAAGTCTCTGGGATCTATTACTCTACCCTCCTTCTCCATGCGATCAACATTTTCTAGGTCCCACTTACGAATGAAAACATGCGATACTTGTTTTTCTGCTCTTGGCTTAATTTTCTGAACATAATGACCTTCACTTCCACCCATGTTCCTAAAAATTATAAGATATCATTCCTTTTTATGGCCAAATAGTGTTCCACTGTGTATGTGCTAGGTTTTCTTTATTCGTCTGTTGATGGACACTTACATCGCTTCTGCATCTTTGCTATTTTGAACAGTGCTACAATAAACATGTAAGTGCAGGTATCTCCATGATTTATTAATTTATTTTCCAGTGGATAAATCCCAATGGGATGTGTTTTCTATAAAATTGTTGAGAGTCAAAGTGATAGGATAAGATAGACATAAGTTCAAATAATATACCTCAAGGTATATTAACATTTAACACTTTGGCCGTTCTGGCTGGGCACAGTGGCTCATGCCTGTAATTCTAGAACTCTGGGAGGACAAGGCAGGTGAATAGCTTGAGCTCACAGGTTTGAGACCAGCCTGAGATATGATAATCAAAAATTGAGACCCTGTTCTGTATAGAAAAATAGAAAAACTGAGGAAAGAGGATCACTTGAGCCCAAGAGTTGGAGGTTTCTGTGAGCTGTAATGCCAGGGTACTCTATCTATCTATCCAGGGTGACAGCTTGAGACTGTCTCAAACGAAACAAAACAAAACAAAACTCATTGGCCATTCTAAAGACAACTAGCATAGAAGAGAGAAAGTGTTGGTGGGGTGCTTACGCTTGTTTATACAGGCTTTGACTGAGTTCTCAAAAGCAATTTCTGAGACAAAATTTGAGGTAAGCGATGTATGTAAAAGATGATCCTGGAAGCAGAGAGGGGGAGTGAGGAAGTGATACCAGGGAGAGAAGCCAGTACAGCTATTGTCTGAAGAAGCAGACTCTTGCTATAAACAAGAGGCTCAGTTCTATTGGCACCTGAGGGGAAGAATGGAAAAAGATGTCTCAAAATCATCCCAGCTGGCTAGAACTGGATGAAGGCTGCCCCTGGACATTAACTCCCTGGTACTTCCACTCTGCCTGGTGCAGGGAAGGAAAAAGCCACAGTATCAGAGAATGTGGGCTGGTATGTGATGAAGGAATGGATATTTCTTGGTCATTGACAGCAGCTGCTACAATGTGTGACCAATATATGGAAATGTAGACAGATTTTGCTGTGACTTTTGTGCTGTATATAGATTCGTATTTAGGTTATAAATAAATGAATTCAAGGCATTTACAGTCCTGATTGTCTCTCTACTATTTTTAGTCTAACCGCAGCTAACAGCATGAGGCATCCTATATCTGTAAGTGTCCATGTCTCTCCTTTGGGGCTCTAGTTCCCTTTATCCTGCTCACGCCTAGACCCATGGCCAGCAGAGACAAACTATGGCTTCTGCTTCTGTACCTCTGCACATAAAAAGCAACTCATTCTCTCTCTGCATTTTTTTCATCTTTACTGTTGAATATCTGTTCTGAACACCCATGAGTCCAGTAGCTTCTATCAGTGAATTTTTAAAAAGTTTCACCTGATAACTTTATGGCAAAGGAAGACACTTTGGGGGAAAGTGACTAAAATAAGATCATGTGAAAGCGAATAAAGGACTATTTTCAAATTCCAGTAGGAAATCAAGGAAATAGAAATATTAGTGCTCCATCGAGAAATGATCTAATTTAAAGCCCTTGGGTTAATTTCTGCCCCCAAAACATTTTGCGAGTTTAAAAATTGCTTTACTATAATTCAGCTCTTGGAGCAAGTCTGTATTGGGCTGTATGTACAATGGAGCCAAGTCACAACCCAAAGTAGTGATCAAATCCCACAATGTGAGTAGAGAATTACCTTTTTGCAATTGTACTTTGGGCTCCATTAGGTTGCAAACATTGTATTAGAGTTACCAAAATACTTTTACCGAAGTGATATTTTTTATTTTGAAAGAGAAACTTTTATGCACTTTAAGAAATGAGAAGCAGCACATCACCAATAAAGTCGGTTGCTTTTTCAGGGCTCCTTGCCCTTTACTCATTGGCTACTTCTATTGGGGGGATTTCATATTGTTTTAAGGGTTGAAAAGGGCTGCAGCCATGTCCAGAAACTCCTGGTGTGCCAGCTGTGCTCACAGCAGGGCTCCCGTGCAGCTGACTGCTCTGTCAGGGTGCACTGCCCAAATGTACTTTTGGTGACTTGTGGGCCTGTGTGTAAGTCAGAGAGGCCTCTTTTTTCTCAGGTCTAACAGCCTTAGGAGGAAATGTGTTTAGAAACAGAGCCAGGGCTTTTATCACTCAAAGAAGGCCTCTGAAAAGGCTAATCTTAGGCCTGCTAGTTAGGGTTGACAGATTTAGCAAATGAAAATACAGGATGCTCCCAAAATTGAAAATCCAGATAATCAAGAATAAATACATATGCAAACATACACCCAGAGTGTGTACACACACGTGTGTGTGTGTATAAAACACCTCGGCTTGAACACCCTCCAGGTGATAACACAGCACTTCCTTGTGACTCCACTGAGTGCATTTTTGAGTATGTCCATCCTTTCCACCTCTTGTATTTATGAGGTGAGAACTCTGATCTTGCTCTTCTGATGACCATATTCCAGAACATTCTGAAACATTGCAGGACCTTGAGGAACTGCCTAGTGCACACACATCCCCCCATCTCTGCCTGATTCCTCCTTCATTGATATGCTCAGTTGTTCTCTAGAATCTGAGAGCAACAAGCCTTCAACTCCCTGGGTGTCCTTCCCCTCATCAAATAACAATTAAAAAGCTGAGTGCAACTTCTCTAATTCCCTTAACAGAAAAAACATCTGCCCAAGGATAGTATTAATTCTATTACCTTTTTTTTCTTTCTAAGCAGTCCTTAATTTGCTACCAACACATCTCTTTGGCTGCAGACATTCCCGGAGCTTCGCGGGTGGCTCTTTCATTACTTCCTGGTATCTTTTCTCTACTCTCATTGCCTCTGGTTTTTGTTAAAAGGGAGTCTTGATTATAATTATAGCACTCACAGTCCTTATCCTTACAAAAAAAAAAAAAATTAAAAAGGATTACTTGTCCACTGCTCCCTCTAATGTCAAGCCTTTTTACCATGGGATATTATCTCAAATTATTATCGGAAACGTTTATGTGTGGGAGAGCTTTTCTTTTAGCAACTCTCAGAATAAGCAGCCAGGAAATGCGCCCACACTACGTGTTTTGTACGGCAAAACTTAAAAGCCGAAATAGAAAGTAAAGTATTTATTCTTTTACCTAGGGCTTTTGACACTTGGATGATCCCTCCACCACCTCACACATTTTTTTTTTGTAGTAAAATTAGCATTTGAAAATATGTAAGAAAAATGTCCCAATGACTGACTAAATGTTTCACTCACACGAGGAGTTCCCATAATATTGACTAAGTATGGATTTGAAATTGTAGAAAAACTTCAAGGGGTAGCACAGCGTTTCATACTCCTGAGATGAAGATTTCATGTCAAAGATGAGCAAGTTGGTCATGTAGCACTTCCCTTATTCTCAGGGCACCGAGCTCAGGTACATCTCCCTGCCCCCCTGTGGCTGGGCAGGGCCAGTGCCAGCCTGTGAGCCGGGCATGTCCAGAGGAGCTGAGCAGCAGGAGAGCATTTCCAGGCCTGCCCTTTGCTGACCTCCCACACTGACCTCTTCCCTTTCTCCATGCATAGTTGGACAGAGAGAATTCTGGAGACCTAGAGGTGGGGGAGGGGAGGCATTGGACAAAAGAGACTGAGTCACTGCTGATGAAAAATCTTTTAGGAGAATTTCCTGACCTAGAACACACATAATAAATTACAAGTATGACATAGGTTTTATTAAATAAAGGCTTTACATTTTTATTCTTTAGGAGTCATTCAGGGTACAAAGACTTAGGTGACACTGAATGTGTTTGTTAGGTAAAGTCCCTCTCGTAATTGTGTCCTGCACCCAAGAGGTGTGTCATACACTGTGACACCTCATGCACCTCCTGCCTGCCCTCTCCTTGTCCCTCATTCCCCTTCCGCCTCCCCGTCCTGTATTAGATCATCTACTGCCTTCCTATTAGAATTGAGTACATTAGTCTCTTGCTTCTCCATTCTTGTGATGCTTTACTAAGAAAAATGTGTTCCAACTCGATCCAGGTTAATACAAAAGATGTAAAGTCTGCATCTCTTTTGGTGGCTGAATAGTAGTCCGTGGTATACATATGCCACAGCTTGTTAATCCATTCCTGGGCATTTAGGTTGTTTCCACATGTTGGCAATTGTAAATTGAGGTGTGAGAAACATCGTCCCTGGTCATCAGAGAAATGAAAATCAAAACCACCCTGAGATATCACCTCACCCCAGTGAGAATAGCCCACATCACAAAGTCTCAAAGCCACATCGCTGGCATGGATGTGCAGAGAAGGGAACACTTTTACACTGTTAGTGGGACTGCAAACCAATACAATGGCTTTGGAAAGAAGTATGGATAATCCTCAAAGAACTCAAATTAGACCTCCCATTTGATTCTGTAATCCCATTATGAGGCATCTACCCAGAAGAAAATAAAGGCTTCACTTTTTAAAGAAATACTATTTGCCAGGATTAGTGAAAGACACAATATATATTCACTCATTTAATAAATTAATAAATATTACCTCGATTGTGTACTCAGAGCCCACCATATAGCAGAGCCCCCCGAGTTACATACACTGTTTAACATATACTATGTATAAGTTTGTCTGCCCTCTTGTAGCTTGCAGTTTACTGAGGACAAGCGATGGACAAGGAAAAAATGAAATAAGCACGTACCATGTGATAAATGCTCTGATGGAAGTAAGTGGGAAGGTTATTTGTATTTCTATTCACCTGCCTGCATAGGGTAATCATGGGCGACTTCCTGGAGTGGGTGCTGGATAAGTTGAGATATTATGAGTAAGAAGGAGCCAACCACACTAAGAATGAGAGGAAAGAAAGTTAGATACAGGGAACACCAGAAGCCGGCCAGAAGGGGAAGGAGATTGGTCAAGAAAGAAGCTGCTACTGTTGAATCATAGTGGGAGAACTGCATAATAGATAATTGAAAAAATTGGCAAGAGCTAGGTTATGTGGGCCATATGGGTCATATAAGGATTTTGGAATTTAGTTTAAGTTCTAACATCTGTATTTACTCCTTGACAAAACTTAAGTTGGGGATTGGTGTAAAAAGATTGATTACTTTTTAAATACCATTTGAATGGGACAGGTGCATGGCACACTTCCTAGGTGAAAGACTTAACTATAACTCAGAGTTTACCTTACAAATGCAAAGAATGTAACCTAATTGGATGCAGCCTCATGTTTATCTGAAATAAAAAAATATCATCTAGGTTGCCTGCATAGCATAGATTACAGGCTGAGAAAGAAGAAATGCAGAAAAGAGCAAGTGGGATTACCACTTGTTAGAGGCCAGAGATGATGGTTACTTGGAATAAGTCAAGTGGCAGCCATAGCAGAGAAGGGGAAAGATTCAAGAAACATTTTGGAAGTAGAATCAGCAGAGTGAGGTAACGTTTGTATACAGCGATAATCACAACTGATTTTCAGTTTTATAGCTTCATTACATGGGTCAAATGTGGCACGATTTTCCTGGTTGGAAGTAAGAAGGAGAGAACAGGAATTAAAGGAAGAAGAGATTTTGGGATAAGAAAACCTGAAGAGATCAGTGTGGACTTTTTATGTCTAAGATGCTGGTGAGAAATGTCCAGAAATTGTTCATTAAAATGTAGGGCGTGAGATTTTGAAATTCAGTGAGGGGCTTAAGCAGGACATAAAAATATGGGAAATGTGAACATAAACATGTGTTTTGAAACAAGACAAAGAATGAGGTCTCCAAAGAAGTGAGTGCAGGGAAGTAGGGGCACTAAGGGGAAGCCCTGAGAAAAGGTCAACGTGAACTGACTCCCAATGGTACTCAACACCTGCCCAACACACCCATTGTTTCGATACTCCCACTTTGCTCTCTTGTAATTCAATGTCTTTCTTTTTGTGTATTCTCAGCTAATGTTATGCTGCCCTTTTTATGGAAGGTTGTCAACTGGAAAGGAAGGACCAGTGACCTCAGTGATTATGCCCACCTTTACAGTCTTACAATGCTGTGTCCCCTTTTCCAACTTAAATAATTCTGATGAAATACTGAAACTGTAGGTACCAGGGTATAGCTATGAAGACCAGTTCGACAAAACCTCATTCTGCGTTCTGTATTAACTACAGAAACTCAGAGAGTGATTCATGTGATGAGCACATCTAAAATGTACTCACAAAGTCCTTTGACATTCTAGACCATTACAAATTGCTTATTTCTATTCTCCAGTTTTAGTACAATAAACTTTTTAGTATCATTCAGGGAACTATACTTCCTGGAGCACTAATTGTGATTTTAAGAGAAAAGTGACTAGATCTTCTTTAAGGTTGAATTATTGGAATTAAAGAATTCATTATAATCCCTACAGAAGCCCTGCTGGGAGAAGAATGCTCTCTTTGTGTAGTTAGCTCTCTTCAGATTATTCATTAGAGATGTAAAACAACATTACCTGTTTTATGACTTCTGTTGTAAACATCACCCATGAGTGAAGTCAATGGTCTCTTCAGCCCTTCTCTCCGAACATAACTCTTTCAGGCTGGCGCTCTGTCTTTGGAGGCTCGCAACAAACTGTAGCTTATCTTCTTTGTTGTTCCTCTGCAGGTCCTTTCCATCCTGAACTGTGGAAATCAAAGCTTTACTCACACATATAAACCTGAATGTGAGATACCGTGCTTGTAGAAAGAGGTAACTGGAAATCACAATCTTCTTATACAGAGAGGTAACAGAAGTACAAAGTGGAGATGTAAGAATGAGAATCGCGTTTTATAGTGCAAAGCCCACTGAGAATGAACCTGAATGATGCTCCAGCCCTCAAGACCCACCCTAGCTGGAAGGATGACCCTCTTCTTTCAACATGCCCAGTGTTTATCACAGCATTTATCACACTTTACCTTTCAATTAATATTGCATGAGCTTTTAAAATTTTAAGTTATAAGACTGTAACTCCTTGCAAGCATAACTGGGCTTGAATTGAATCATCCTTTGTCAGCGGATGCACTTTCTTCTGCAGATTCCCAGCACATGGCCTCCAGTGGGCATTTTGGTCACGAAACTGATGAGGAGCAGCTCTGCCTGGGGAAGGAGCAGAAAGGACACAGTCTGCAATGAAAGCCTGCAGACTCAGAAGCCTTCCTCAACACCACCTTCCCCTTTAAGGGTCCACAATATAATGTATATTGACTTTTTGGAATTTTATGTAGAGTTTTCATTAATTGTGATTGTATATTTAGTGTGTTGTCTTCATAGGGTTGGGCAATTTTATATGTCAGGTGCATTGGACCTAATAGTGACAAGACATTTGGTCAAATATCATTCTGGATGTTTTGGAGAGACTAGCATGTGAATTGCTGGACTGAGCAAAGCAGATTTACCTCCCCAGTGAGGGTCTCATCCTGTTAGTTGAAATCTTAAATTGAATAAAAAGGTTCGATAAGAGGGAGCCTTGCCTCTCTTTGAGATTGGACTGTGTTTGCCTCCTGCCTTCAGACTCAGACTAGGGCAGGGACTTCAGCAGCCCACTCTCTTGCATCTCAGGCATTCAGATGAGGAGACCATCCACCATTTTCCTTTGTCTCCAGCTTGCCATCTTTAGATCTTGCTCCCTCTCATCTTCCACAATTTCATGGTAATTCTTATTAATAAATAAATAATGATAGATAGATCCTATTTTTTAGGTTTCTCTGGAGAACCCTGACTAATCTACCTGCTAAACACACAAGAACTAGCCTGATGCAGCTTGGGTTGTCCCTAAACTGAGTGTAAGTAAGCTTGTGCATGCACATGGTTTATTTTGGTGTGGGAGGTAGATAGGCTGATCTCTCCATGGGTCCCCCAATTCAGGATAGAGCACACAGCCAGGTCATCCCTGCAGCTCTTTCCAGATCACTGAAGAATTTCACCAGAACACCTGAGAAGAGTGGAGCCTGTAGGCAGCCCAGCAAAGCTGGAACCTGCTTTCCCCCTCCCCTTTTCTAAATACACATTATTAGACTGTTTCAGACATTCCTTTACCCTATGTTCCTGATTCCTCAACCTTCTTGGGAGTCAAGGGTTCCCTTTAATCTTATTTTGAAATTTTAACAACCCTGCATTCTTGCATATATACTTTACATTTGAGCACAATAAAAATCCCTGGAGAGAGTGGAATGGGGATGCACTACTTCAGTCTGCCACTTGGTGAATGAGAAAGTGTACACCCATCTAGACTTCTCAGACTTTTTTTTTTTCTCTAATTTATTTATTTATTTTTTATTAAATCATAGCTGTGTACATTAGTGCAATCATGGGGTACAATGTGCTGGTTTCATATACAATCTGAAATATTTTCATCAAACTGGTTAACATAGCCTTCATGGCATTTTATTAGTTATTGTGTTAAGACATTTATATTCTGCATTTAGTAAGTTTCACCTGTACCCTTCTAAGATGCACTGTAGGTGTGGACCCACCGATTACCTTCCCTCTACCCATCCTCCTCCCTCCCCGCCCCTCCCTTGTCCCCTCCCCCATATTCTTGTGCTATAATTGGGTTATAGCCTTCATATGAAAGCTATAAATTAGCTTCATAGTAGGGCTGAGTACATTGGATTCTTTTTCTTCCATTCTTGAGACACTTTGCTTAGAAGAATATGTTCCAGCTCCATCCATGTAAACATGAAAGAGGTAAAGTCTACATCTTTCTTTAAGGCTGCATAATATTCCATGGTGTACATATACCACAATTTATTAATCCATTCCTGGGTCGATGGGCACTTGGGCTTCTTCTACGACTTAGCAATTATGAACTGGGCCGCAGTAAACATTCTGATACAAATATCTTTGTTATAATGTGATTTTTGTTCTTCTGGATATATACCTAGTAGAGAAATGATAGGATTGAATGGCAGGTCTATTTTTAGATCTCTAAGTATTTTCCAAACATCTTTCCAAATGGAGCGTATTAGTTTACATTCCCACCAGCTATTTAGAAGTGTTCCCTTTTCTTCACATCGACGCCAACATCTCTAATTTTGGAATTTTGTGCTGTGGGCTAATCTTACTGGGGTTAGATGATATCTCAAAGTAGTTTTGATTTGCATTTCTCTGATGATTAAGGATGATGAGCACTTTTTCATATGTCTGTAGGGCATGTACCTGTCTTCTTTAAAGAAGTTTCTCTTCAGGTCCCTTGCCCACCCTGAGATGGGATCACTTTTTCTTTTCTTGCTAATAAGTTTGAGTTCTCTGTGGATTCTTGTTATTAAACCTTTGTGGGAGGCATAACCTGTAAATATCTTCTCCCATTCTGAGGGCTGTCTGCTTGCTTTACTTACTGTGTTCTTGGCTGTGCAGAAGCTTTTTAGTTTGATCAGGTCCCAGTAGTGTGTTTTTGATGCTACTTCAATTGCCCGGGGAGTCCTCCTCATAAAATATTCACCTAGGCCAATTCCTTCAAGAGTTTTCCCTGCACTTTCTTCTAGTATTTTTATAGTTTCATGTCTTAAGTTTAAATCTTTAATCCAGTTGGCTTCTCAGACTTTATGCATTAAGTTGGTATGAAGTCTTCTCCTTCTTTCTCCATCTCAGTTGTCGGCACCCAGCCTAGGTCAGGGTTGCCCAGTAACCCAACATTTTACAATGTAATCTTATGTTATATGGCCTAGGAAAATAAAAGAAGGTTACAGGAAAACCTAAAGCAAGGATGAACAGCTGAGTTTGTTGCTGTTCAAGGCAAGAAATGCTAAATTTAATGAGGACTCTATGAGATTCCATATGGAATAAACTTAGTTTAATCTATGTGAGACATGGGGCTGTAAGCCTTCCTCCACTTAATCTCATGACCTATTCATCAGTGTCACTCTAGTGTCATCTAGGGGTATCAATGATCTCACTTTGCCTGATGTCACCTGCTAATGCATCAAAGAGGCCACAGTTCAGAGCAAGATAAGCATGGTGTGGCTGACACCAGGAGCCACCAGTCTATCCTTATGTACCCTTGGTGATATCATGATGACTGCAACAGAAGGGAGACAGGATATACAGAATATAAAACATTTCTACCAAATCCCTTTAGGCTCATCCTAATTCTTCCCATGGCATTGTTACTTAATAGAATAAGCACCACGTTTAGAGCAAAAGACTTGAACTTGGGTTAAAATTTATGGCAATAGCAGAGAAATTATGAAAAAAATGAGAGAATGTGGTCTTATTTATTTATTTTTTGAAAACGGAGGGTAGTATGATTTGAAATTACTTCTTAGACATGGGCTTCATTATCATTTCCACTTCAATTTCTACTAAGTGGTCTTGTCTCTTTCTTTTCATCTCTAGTCAAGAAGATGATATTTTCTTCTTCTATCATGATGTATAATTTGAAATTCTCTAAGCATGGAAACCACAAGGTACGTGAACAGTAGTGTTCCACCTTGAAAAGGAATCAAGACACTCAAGATTTAGGTTCATTTTGTCACGTGTTAGGTTCACGACATTGGTCTAACCCTGTGTCCGCTCCGGACCTCATTTTTCTCTTTTGTACAAGTGAAGGCTTTCATAGACACTGACCTGCCAGTATAAAAAAAAAAAAAACAACATAAGTGTTGTAACATGGCTTTGAAAGGCAAGAGGAACTTCCTGCACCATACATGCCCCTCTTCAAGCTCAGCAACACTTAACTCTAGAATCCTGCTCTGACTCTAATCCACTGCACAAAGGAGGATGGCAAAATGCCTCCACGCTCCTTACTGCAGTCATGTATAGAGGAGAAACATTTTCACACATTAAAACAGAAAGCACAAATGAGTCACTCTCTCCTTGGTGACCAGATTATTTACTCAGTAAACATTTTCTCCCCAGAAGCTCCTTTTAGAGTCCCTGCTGTGAGTCATCATCTGACATCTTTATTATGTGAATTCTGAGCAGCTATGACTGTGCACTAATGGGGTTGTAACCGATCTATTTAGAGGATAGGTTCATTAGATGCTAATGGCACAAAGAGTGTCCAAAATAATTCCCACCTCTTCTGCTTCTATAATCCCTGGCCTTACACAATAATAGCTAAGCCAATCTATCTCCATAGAAACAGAGGAAGCTATAAAGAACTCATAGAGTTGATGATATAAGGCAGGGAGAGAGAGAGGGAGGACAGAGACTAACCGTAGGTAGACAGTAATTGCAATTTTAAACATGTGGATCATCAGCTTTCAGCATAGGGATTTGATGCTCAGACCAGAAGATGTATGAGGACACAAGGATGTGAAACTCAGGGTTTGGTAGCCACTTACAGGAACCTCAAATAAAGGATTTGTAAGACAATAGCCCAGGCAGGAAAGCCGAGTAGCAGGTAGTAAGTTACATTAGAACCAGTTGCCAAAATTTAAGAGGTTAAGGATGGGGGGATAAAAAGTGGCTTGGTAGAATTTACTAATTCAATCAGGATATTCTGTATACTTTTTGTTATTTAAAAGACGTAATATTCTACACCCTGAGGATAAAATCAAAAGTAAGACAGATACAGACAGAAAGATATCAAGATAGATCTACAAACCCAGACAATGGACTTGGAAGACAGTAGCAGAGAAGAATCTCCCAAATGGGCTGGTGGATGAGGGTGTCTGAATGTTCCAGAGGTACAGGTGCCATGTTGGCTTCCCTGGTGTCATGGGAGTTACAGGTCCCGTGTTGGCTTCCCTGATGCCATGAGAGTTACAAGTGCTGTGTTGTCTTCCCTGGTGTTATGGGAGTTACAGGTGACGTGTTGGCTTCCCTGGTGCTGTGGGAATTACAGGTACTGCATTGGCTTCCTTGGTGCTGTGAGAGTTTCAGGCTGGTGCCATGTTGGCTTCCCTGATGCTGCAGGCCAGGGTCTGGTTTGTTTATAGGACCAGGATTCATCCTCACCAAATTTCTAATTTTGACCAACAGAAATCTTGATCTCTAATTTCTTACTTTCTTCAGTCTCATTCCTAACTAGTCTTAAATCTGTGCTGTAATGTATCAAGAAAATAATTATGTAAGTAAAACACAGGAGAAGTTTTGGGAGAAAAATAATGGCTTCAGAAAGCCTTGACTAGCAAGCATAGGAAAACTTTTAAAGAAAAACAACAACTAAAAAACTTCAATATTGGAAAATAAGGAAAATGACTATTGAATAAAACATGCCAGCCAGAGAGAGTCTACACTGTAGATAGACTCAGGGAGAAAATTAAAAAGGAGTGAAGAGGTTTGGAAGGGTTAAGTTCTTACCAGGAATGTGCTGAAATTTGGCAAGAAGTAAGAAAAAAATGACAAATTAAAAGATATTTCCTAATTTTAAGGCCAATGTTAAAATCAGAAGTAGGCAATAAAAGAAGCAAACCCTCTGTTCATAGTCTTATGACCCTGGAGTTGCAAGGTCTATGGGTCAGGAATTCACTTTTCCGGGAATAACATATCAATAGCCTCCTAGGTCAGGGCAGAAAGGCCTTATGCAGAGTGAAGAACCAACCATCCAAATAAGACAATTCAGTGATTGGAGAGCTGAAGGTCAGAAGTCAGGACCAGCCATGGAAGCATCAGCAATCACTTCAGTTGCAGTTACTTTCATCATCTTCCTTTAAGGACAATGGTATTTGTAAAGGCCTATGCATTGGGAAAAATTTGCATATTCATCCTTGTTATAAAAGAAAATCAAACAAATAAGCAAGAGAATTGAAAGATTAGAACCATTAACAGCTTTTAATTCTATTTTAGGTTTCCTTTTCCCTGTTTGATGAGTTTTTGATAATGGAGAGGGAGAGACAGAGAGAACATTGAAGTGAAGACAAGGGAATACTTTTGCACTGCTGGTGGGAATGTAAGCTAATACGTTCATTTTGGAAAGAAGTTTGGAGAACACTTAGGGAACTAAAAGCAGACCTGCTGTTTGATTCTGCAATTCCACTACTAGGTATATATCCAAATGACCCCAAATCATTTTACAGCAAAGCTATTTATACCAGAATGTTTATTGCAGTCCAATTCATAATTGACAAATCATGGAAGCAGCACAAGTGTCCATTAACCCATGAATGGATTGACAAATTGTGGTATATGTATATCATGGAATATTATGGAGCCATAAAAAGATGGAGACTTTACCTCTTTTATGTTTACATGGTTAGAGCTGGAACATATTCTTCTTAGTAAAGTTTCTCAAGAATGGAAGAAAAATTATCCAATGTACTCACTAACTATTATGAAACCAATTCATAATCAAACACAGTTTCATACAAATGATAAAACACGACTATAGGCCAGAATGAAGGAGAGAAGAGGAGCATGAGGGGAGGGAAGTAGCCAGGCGGAGGAAGGGTAATAGTTGGGACCTTACCTGTTGAGCATATTGCAAGGATACATGTCAAATCTATTAAGAGTAGAGTATAAAAGTCTTAACACAACAATTAAGTAAGTGAGGTGAAGGCTATGTTAACCAGTTTGATGTAAGCATTCCAAATTATATATAAAATCAGCACATTGTACCCCATAAATGCATTAATGTACACAGTTATGATTTAATAAAAAAAGATATTTTGATATTTTTATGACCATTGTTTAACAAAATGTTGGTTTTAGAATTTGACTCAATATAGGAAATAAAAATATTACCAAGATGTCAAAAAAAAATCCTACTCCTCTATAGATAGCACATGTAATTGATTGCACACATAGTCATGCTACATATCATAACTGGGAACCCTAATTTGGAACGCTGGCTTCTTAGGAAGATGTTTTCAATAATGATCATGAAAAAAAAAATGTTAGCTAAAAAGATTAGAATTTAAAAGTAAATTTGAAGTAATCAGAGATAGAATTCAAGAATAAACTCAACATTATTTGTCTAAATATATTACGTGTGTGTGTGTGTGTGAGAGAGAGAGAGAGAGAGAGACATTCAATATATACAGTATTGTTTTCTACCTAGAAAGCAGGCCTTGATAAGGATTTACATGCAGGTGATTTGATGTTGAAGTTAGGTAAAGAAACACAGTAGAATTGAGAATGGGACAATGACAAAGAAAGAGAGAGGAAGGTGATTTAAAATGTGCTATTGAAACATTTTCTGCTTTTCTGGAGTAGTGGTGCTAGAAGCCTCGAGGCCTGAAGGTGACAGTATAGACTTGCATTAGAATTGTCCTACCAAAGGATACTTCCCATTCATCACTAACTGTGGGCTCCTCAGGTGTCAGGATTAGCTCCCAGCACTCTGCTCCACCCTGCTGAGAAGCTGCTATCAGTTATAAAATTAAAGGTGCCTGCAGTGTGATGTTAGGAGCATGCATTCGCTTAGGGAATGAGAAGGGGTAAGGATGGATCGCTGACTGATTCTGGTAAAACAATTAAATAAAAAAAGCAAAACATAGTAACCGAGTAACATTAGGTACCCTATCATCCAATTTTTTAAGAAAACTTATTTTCATTCTTTGAGATTTGAATATTTGCCAGGATGCTCACCATGCATTGTAGCTCTTTGTGATCCTGTTATATGCCCCCAGCACCATTCAGTTGTAACCCCCTTGGAGGTCATGTACTATTTATTGCATCTCCACAGAAGCTTTAAGATCCTTTCTTGTATATTCATCTCCTTAATTTGATTTACTGCTTAGTTAATTAATTTTTTCATACATTGAGAGTTTTCTGTGCAAATTTTCACTTTCACTTCCCTTGAGTCTCAGTAACTCCAATCCATAATTCATGGCTCAGTTTAAGCACAAAACCACTGTGAATTTCAGTAGCGCAGTAGTACAAATATTCAAGTAGGTTTTAGAATTTAAAATTCTTTTAGCTATCTTCTTAACTCATACAGTCTTCACTGAACTGCAATGTCCACCAAAGGCAAGCTTATGTCATCTTTATTTATCACTATATGCTCTACCAACAAGCATCCCCAAACCAAAAAATACCAATAGCTTGAAAGACTGTTTCCAGTTCTCCACTTATTCTCCATTTAGATTATCTGTCTACCATTTGCCAAGTGACTTTGTAAATCCTTCCAACAGAGTAGGCAGAATATGCACCCCCATTCATTTCATTCACTTTGGGCTTGCCCACATGACTTGCTCTAGCTGATTAGATGTTGATGTGGGTGGATTTGACTGAGATTTTGTGCTTGTGCAATTTGGATTTGCCTCCTGTGCTGCTACCTGCTAAGAAAAAAGAGCATTCAAGTACCCTCTGGTCTAAGGGAAGCATATGGAGATGGAAGTACAAGAGAGACCTACCCTAATGGACCTACAAAGCTGTGGTAGACCACTAAGATTTGTATAAGGCAGTCTCATAATAGAAAGATGACCAACAAATACAGCAGGTGATGAAAGAATTTGATAAATTTGGCTTCAAAAAACAAGGCACTTCCTCTTGCACTGCTACAAGAGGCCATACTTTGAACTGAATAAATGAAGATTATTAACTTTATATATAAGACATTGGCTCACAAAGTGATGTAGCAACTCTTCAAGAATTTTTTTCCATTTCTAACACCCAGGTGATATGGAGGGTGCCTATAGTCTCAGCTACTCGGGAGGCTGAGGCTTGGGCTTAAGCCCAAGAGTTGGAGGTTGCTGTGAGCTGTGACACCACTGAGGGTGACATAGTGATACTGTCTCAGAAAAAAAAATCCATTTCTACTTAGATGTTAAATTCCCTTGACTTAATTTTAGTTAAAGAAATAACACTTATCTTTTCTTGCAAGTATTTTCTAATTATAAGCACATTTGCAGGCAGATTCTACATGTAACTATAGTTCATTTATTGGGAAAAAGCAAAATTGAGCTTCCAGTGATTCATTAGCTAAAGCAGGAGCCTACAGGTTCAAGAACAATAATGAGAGTGCAAGAGAAATTCTAAGATTCTTGAACAATAGGCACCGTAATGGAATATTCTCTCTATCACACTAAGGAAACTCGCTTTTCTATCCCAGATATTCCACTGATTAGGTCTGAAGTACTTGGAAATACGTGTCTATTTTCTGGATTTAATATCTCAGTTGTATAATGGTTGTGTAATTGGATGAGGACAATGCAGCTGTGGCATTCACACTGTTCATTGGTGACTTGGGAATATCACATTAAAAAGAGGAGATGAGTAAAGGGGAGAGAGGAATTGGATTGAGGAAAAAATATTCAGAATCCTTCACTCTTAATTCAATCACATAAAATTCCATCTTTATTTTTCACGGTGAGGCTATGGATAACTTGTTAATGAGAGGTCCATAGCTAAATCATTAAAAATCCATTAGCCTAAACCATTTCAAACATCCTTTCTACACGAAAATCCTCACAGGCCCAGGTGAAGATACAATAAAGATTATGAGTTCAAAGGTGAAAAATTATCTTATGTTGCTGTTTTAAGTTTGATTTTTAAAGTTAATTAAGTAAATTCAGAATATTAGGGGGTAGACACATCTTCATTACATAACTTGCTTTTGTGTACTTTTAAGCCAAAGTTGAAAGTGTGTCCTTCACCCAGAAGTATGCATTGCACCCATAAGCTGTGAATTGACCCATCCTTTGCTTTCATCTCCCACCTGCTTGATTTACATTCAGTTTACTTCCATAAGAGCACGTAAGTGTTTTTTTTTCATTTTAATTTATTTTTTATTAGATCATTTGTACATAGATCATACATACATCTACGCCATTATGGGATTCATTGTATTGATTATTTGTACAAATTGAAGTGCTTACACGCTACTAATCAACATAGTTTTCACCTCTTTTACCCAATTACAGCATTAAGACATTTGTGTTCTACACCTGATAGATCCAACTTGTACTTGCAATATGCTCCATTAGTGTGTGCTCCCTCCCTCTATTAACTCACCCCCCTTCCGCTTTCCCTCCTCTTCCCTCCTTCATCCTAGGCTATAGTTGTGTTTCATTTTTCATATGCAATTGTGAGTGATTATAAATTGTTTTCACAGTAGTACTGAGTATATTGGATATTTTTTTTCCATTCCTGAGATTCTTTACTTAGGAGAATATTTTCTAGCTCTATCCATGTAAACACAAAAGAGGTAAAGTCTCCATCTTCTTTTAATGCTGCATAGAATTCCATGGTATACATATACCACAATTTATTTAACCATTCATGGGTCGATGGACACTTAGGCTTCTTCCATGACTTGGCAATTATGAATTGAACTGCAATGAATAATCTGGTGCAAATATCTTTATTGTCAAGTGATTTTTGGTCCTTTGGATATACACTTAGAAGGGGAATTGCAGAATCAAATGGTAGATCTATATTTAGATCCCTGAGTGTTCTCCAAACTTCCTTCCAAAAGGAACATACTAGCTTGCAATCCCAACAGCAGTGCAGAAGTGTTCCCTATTCTCCACATTCACGCCAACTTCTGTAGTTTTGGGATTTTGTGATGTGGGCTACTCTTACTGGAGTTAGATGGTATCTCAGAGTAGTTTTGGTTTGCATTTCTCTGATGATTAAAGATGATGAGCATTTTTTCATGTGTCTGTAAATCCTTCACCTGTCTTCTTCAGAGAAGCTTCTGTCCATGTTCTTGCCCACAATGAAATGGGATCACTTATTTTTTTCTTAGTAATAAGTTTGAGTTCTCAGTGGATTCTGGTTATTAGACCTTTGTTGAAAATATAACTTGCAAAAATCCTTTCCCATTCTGAGGGCTGTCTATTTTCTTTACTTAGTATGTTCTTGGCAGTACAAAAGCTTTTTAATTTGATAAGATCCCAGTAGTGTATTTTGGATGTTACTTCAATTGCCCGGGATGTCCTCCTCATAAAGTATTCTCCCAGGCCAATTTTTTCAAGCATTTCCTCTGCACTCTAGCTAAGAATTTTTATAGTTTTATGTCTTAAGTTCAAGTCCTTTAACCAATGAGAGTCAATTTTTATTAGAGGAAAAAGGTGTGGGTCTAGTTTCAGTCTTTTATAGGTCACCAGCCTGTTCACCCAGCACCATTTATTGAATAGAGAATGTTTCCCCCAATTTATATTTTTAATAGGCTTATCAAAAATCAAATGACAATAAGTGTCTGGGTTCACCTCTGGGTCTTCCATTCTGTTCCATACATCTACCTTTCTATTTTTGTGCCAGTACCATGCTGTTTTGATCACTATCGATTTATAGTAAGTATAGTCTGTAGTCTGGAAGCGTGATTCCTCCTGATTTGTTCTTATTTCTGAGTAATGGTCTTGGATATTTGAGGTTTTCTCTGTTTCCATATAAAATGAAATACTAATTTTTCCAGGTCTTTAAATTATGAGAGCAGTGTTTTAATAAGGATCACATTAAATCTGTAGATTACTTTAGGTAGTGTAGACATTTTAATGATGTTGATCCTTCCCAGCCATGAGCATGGTATATTTTTCCATTTGTTAACATTTTCAGCTATTTATTTCCTCAGAGTTTCATAGGTCTCTTTATAGAGATCTTTCACGTCCTTAGTTAGATACACTCCCAGATATTTCATCTTCTTTGGCACTATTGTAAAAGGAATAGAGTCCTTGATTGTTTTTTCTCTTTGACTATTGTTGGTATACATAAAGGCTACAGATTTATGAATGTTAATTTTGTATCCTGAGAGGTTACTATATTCCTTGATCACTTCTAGGAGTTTTGTAGTTGATTCCCTGAGGTTTTCCAGATATATAATCATATTGTCTGCGAAGAGTGAGAGGTTGATCTCCTCTGGTCCTATTTGTATCCCCTTGATTACCTTCTCTTGCCTGATTGTGGTGGCTAAGACTTCCATTACAATGTTAAAAAGCAGCGGCGACAGTGGGCATCCTTGTCTGGTTCCTGATCTGAGGGGAAATAATTTCAATTTTACTCCACTCACAACGATGTTGGCTGTGGCTTTGCTGTAGGTGGCCTCTATCAGTTTTAGAAATTTTCCTTCTATACCTAATTTCTTAAGCATTATGATGAAGAAAGGATGCTGGATATTGTCAAAAGGTTTTTCCACATCTATTGAGAGAATCATATGCACTTTGTTTTTAAATTTGTTTATGTGATGTATTATATTTATGGATTTATATATTGAACCATCCTTGGGACTCTGGGATGAAACCCACCTGGTCGTGGTGTATAATTGGTTTGATGTGTTGTTGAATTCTGTTTGCTAGGATCTTATTGAATATTTTTGCATCAATATTCATTAGAGATATTGGTCTATAGTTTTCTTTTCTTGTTTGGTCTTTTCCTGGTTTGGGTATCAGGATGATATTTGCTTCACAGAATGTGTTGGAAAGTATTCCTTCTTTTTCTATGTTTTGGAAAAGGTTAAGTAACATAGGAATTAGTTCCTCTTTAAGGGTTTGGTAAAATTCTGTTGTGAAGGCATCTGGTCCCAGGCTTTTCTTTTTGGGGAGATTTCTTATAGTTGATGCTATTTCAGAACTTGTTATATGTTTGTTCAACATATCCACTTCTTTCTGGCTAAGTCTAGGAGAGTGGCATGTTTCCAAGTATTGATCTATTTCCTTCAGAGTTTCATACTTCTGAGAATAGAGTTTTATGTAGTATTCATTAAATATTTGTTGAATTTCTGAGGGGTCTGTTGTTATGTGACCGTTATCATTTCTGATTAATTAAATTAGGGATTTTACTCTTCTACTTCTGGTTAGGTTAGCCAAAGGTTTATCTATTTTATTAACCTTTACAAAAAACCAACTCTTTGATTGGTTGATCTGTTGCATGATTCTTTTGTTTTCAATTTCATTTAGTTCTGCTATAATTTTAGGTTTTTCTTTTCTTCTGCAGAGTTTAGGGTTGGAAAGTTCTTCCTCTTCCAGTTGCTTGAGATGTCTCATTAAGTTGTTGGCTTCCTCTCTGTCTGTTCTCTTGAGGAAGACTTGCAACACTATAAATTTTCCTCTTAGGACTGCCTTTGTGGTATCTCAGAGGTTCTGATAGTTCGTGTCTTCATTATCATTTTGTTCTAAAAATTTGGTAATTTCCTTCTTGATCTCATCTATAACCCAGCTATCATTAACCATGAGGTTATTTAATTTCCATGTTTTTGTATGCACATGCAGAGTCCTATTGTTACTGAGTTCAATTTTTATTCTGTGATGGTCGGAGAAAATACAAGGAATGATTTCTATTCTTTTAAATTTACTGAGGTTAGACTTGTGACCTAAGATGTGATCAATTTTGGAAGATGATCCATGGGCTGATGAGAAGAATGTATATTCAGTTTTATCAGGATGAAATGTTCTGTAGATGTCTGTTAGATGCAAATGTTGAATGGTTAAGTTTAAATCTCAAATTTCTTTGCTTAGCTTCTTTTTGGAGGATCTATCCACCACTGCCAAAGGAGTATTAAAGTTCGACACAATTATGGTGCTGGAGGAAATGAAGTTACTCATGTCTGTTAGAGTTTCTGTTATAAATTGAGGCACATTCTGGTTGGGTGCATAAATGTTGATAATTGAAATCTCATCATGTTGAGTGTTGCCCTTAACAAATAAGAAGCGACCATCATTAGCTTCCCTTACTTTTATTGGTTTAAAGCCTATTGTATCTGCAAATAAAATTGCAACTCCTGCTTTTTTTTGCTTTCCATTTGCCTGAATTATAGATGACCATCCCTTCACCCTTAGTCTATGTTTATCTTTTAAGGTATGGTGAGATTCTTAAATGCAGCAGATGTCTGGCCTGAGTTTTTGTATCCAGTCAGCCATCCTGTGCCTCTTTAGAGGGCAATTTAAGCCATTCACATTAATTGAGATAATTAATAATAAGCCAGATAGAGTTTTGGGTATTGAGCTTTTCAAAAGTCCAGTGGGTATTTTTAATCTTTTCACCACTATGGAAGTTGGAATTTGATCAAAAGTTTCTGAATGGGTTTACTTTGGTGGTAGAGGATTGTGTTGTTCATTATGGAGGATAGGTCTGAGAATATCCTGGAGAGCTGGTTTAGTTATGGCAAATTTCTTCAACATGTGAATGTCATTAAAGTATTTAATTTCTCCATCATAGATGAAACTCAGTTTCGCTGGATACAGGATCCTGGGTTAAAAGTCATTTTGTTTAAGGAGATTAAAGGTTGATGACTACCCTTTTCTAGCTTGAAATGTTTCAGCAGAGAGATCTGCCATCATTCTAATATTCTTCCTCTTATAGGTTATGGATTTCTTACGTCTTGCAGCTTGCAGAATTTTCTCCTTCATATTAACTTTGGTGAAGTTAATTATAATGTGTCTATGAGAATTTTTGTTTGGGTTGAGTCATGTTGGTGTTCTGAAACTGTCTGCTATCTTAATTTCAGGATTTCTTGGCATGTCTGGAAAATTATCTTTGATTATTTCATGAAGTAAAGCATCTATATCCTTCGCAGCAACCTCATTGCCTTCAGGTCTTCCTATAAGGCAAATATTCGATCTCTTTGAATTATCCCAGAGGTCTCTGAGAGAATGATCCATTTTTTGTTATCCATTTGTTTTCCTCTTTGAGCGTTTGAGGGAATTCAAAAGCTTTGTCTTCAATGTAAGAGATCCTTTCTTTGCCTGCTCCATTCTGTTACTGAGGGATTCTACTGTATTTTTCAGATCTTTGAGGGCTGCAAATTCTTGCCTCAATGTGTCAAAATCTTTGGTCATTTTGTCTTTGAATTCATTAAATTCTTGAGACATCTTTTGGATTAGTGCTTGAAATTCTAATTCCATCTTTTCCTCCATTCTGTTTATCTTATTTGCTATCCAGATTCTGATCTTGATTTCTGACAGCTCAGCCATTTGTTTATGAATGGGATCTTGTGCTGTGTCTGTCTTATCATTCCTCGGGGGAGTTGATCTACTCTGATTATTCACATTGCCAGAGTTTTTCTGTTGATTCTGCCTCATGATTGTTTTTCACCATTGCCTAGGTGGGCAGGTAGTGTGAAATTGGATTAGAAGCTTCTGGTGTTGTGGTTAACCAACCCTTTGTCAAGGATCTGGGGCTGATGACTGCAGCTTTTTTCCCAATAGCTTTGCAAAAGATCCATACAGAATTACTGTCTGAGGCTGAGGAAACCTGTTTGGTGTGGTGGAGTTAGGTGGCTCTGTTTTGTATTCAGCTGGTTCTTGTCTGATTCTAGTGGATCAGTGACTCTGGTGAAGTCTTAGCTATGGAAAAATACAAATAAATAGGACACCCCACCTCCCGTGAACAACAATTGGAAGAGGAAAATCAACCCTTCCCGTTACTATACAGCCAGGGTACCACAAGAGGGTCCTTGGGTGATTGGCCCAGGTTAGGAGTTCAAACCAATTGACCCAGTCAGTACGAACTCTCAAGTGGGAGAATAAGAAAGGTCTCCAGCAAGTAGGTGGCAGAGGTCTACTGGCTGCTCAAATTTGGCTCGCTCTGGTGCTCTGTGGAATCAGAAAGGCCCACCTGGTATCAGAGTTGGACCAGGGAACAGGTCTCTTTTTCCACTTTGCTCCTTTTTCACGCCCAGTAACTGGTGTCCCCACAGGACTGCAGTTCTTCTGCCTCCAGTAAGCAGATGTGCTAGGGCTTAGTGTCTGTCAGAGTCAAAGGAAGGTCGATGCCCCTGCAACCTGGCCACTACCCTCTGCTACCACCTGGCTGGGGCAGCTGAGACCTGCCTGCCTCTGGTACTCAATAGCCACTGGCGAGTGTTCCACTTGGACTCAGTCTAATCCTGAAGGTAACAAGTCAGCGAATGCTTTTCTCCCTCAGCCACTGCACCTTTGCCCCTGTTGCTCTGCAGCACTGGTATCCCTATGGAATGAGTTCTGGTTTCCTCTGGCCATCCTCAGAGTTGGGGAGGTGTCTCTCCAAGATTAGACCCTGGTGGGATCACTCTATTGTTGCTGGATCTTTGTAGGAAGTGACCCTGTGTAGCTCCTCTGCGACTGCCTCAGCCAGGGAATTCTGGCTGTGGGAGCAGCTCCAGAGTGTGGCACGCACAGATCCAGCAGCAGGGCGGAGAATGCTGCACACAATTCTGGCAGTTCCTGGTGCCCGGTGACTTTGGCAAAGAGAGCCTGTGGCTCCAGGAGTCTCTGGCCAGAGGGAGTTCTCCACACAGAGGCAGGGAGGGCACCGGAGGGAAGGCACAGGCTGTGCGGTTCCCGGTGTCCCTGGCCGGGTGGGCCCACATAAGTGTTTTAACGTTTTGAGTAACTGGGAGACCTTTTCCCTATAGCAGTCCTTTTCTGTCTTTCCGTCTCTCATTTGAGGTTTGTAATAGTCCTTCCCCTGGTTTATTAAGTCAACAAGATGCTCCAGCTATGATGTAGATATACAATTGTTTTAGGAAAGTCTGTAAGCAATTATAATCTACAGTTTATCCATACCTTAAAAGATAATAACAGTGATTCATGTAGAAATGGCTGTTATAATCAAGTCATTAAAATTCCATAATAAATTGCTATTCACAATCATTAAACTGAAGCAATGCATGTTTTCACTTTAATAGTGAAAATTGTTCTGTTAGCTATTTTCTTTGTTTAAAGAACATTAAGCCTCACCATGACAGGTTTCAAATGAAGCAGAGTTCTTTGTAGTTGTAGCTTACTCAAACATTTGCTAATGAAAATTAATGAAAGCAATATAACTTTTCTTAATTCAAAAAGTCTTATTGAAGACACAAGGGTGTACAAAAATACAAATTAATATTTAAAATAAATTGACCAAAGATTATTATGCCAAGAAGAGTCAATGAAGTGATACAAGGACGTTTCCTGATTTGCCAATGGAAATAGAATTTTCACTGTCCAAACAGTGAATAGATGACTCAACGAGAAGACCAAATTAGACTTTCCTAAATTAACTATTATTTTTAACTTAAACCTCAAAGAATACTTTATGTTTCTGGATCCCAGGTCTTTCATCTATTAACTGAAGTGTTTGAACTACATATTGCATGATACATTTGTCTATTTAAAAGCATGATCATTGATATTTTTGTGATGCTGATTGAAATATGATAATTGCTTCACCTCTAAGCTGAACTCAAATTTTATTGTGTTTTACTTATTTATATTCATTTAATATATCTCCCAAAATTTCAGTATAAAGATTAAACTGCTTGTTTGATAGTCAGTCTGTGTTTCTATAATAAAATACCTGAGGCTGGGCAAATTGGACATAATAGAAATTTATTCCTCACAGTTCTAAATATGGAAAGTTCAAGATCAAGATAAGGAAGGGTGAGTGTCTGGTAAGAGTTCTCTGTTTTTCCAAGGTAGTGACTTTTTGCTGGGTCTTCATATGACAAATAGGATGGCAGGGCAAAAGGGATGAACTTGTTCCCCCAAGACGTATTTATAAGGACTCTTATCCTATCCATTAGAGGGTGGAGCCCTCATGGTCTAATCACATATTAGAGGTCTTACCCTTGATACTGTTGCATTCAGGAGTAAATTTCAACATAAATTTTGGGACAAACACAAATATTTAAATGATAGCATTCTGTCTTTGGCCTTCTAAATAGTTTGTCCTTCTCAAAAGCAAAACACATTTATCCTATCTCAATAGCTCTCAAATTCTTAACTCATTCTAGCATGAACTTTAAAGTCTAAATCCAATGTTTTTTAAAATAGCATCAAATTCAGATATAGGTGAGCCTTAAGGTACCATTCATCCTGAGGAAAATTTTTCTCCAGCTTTGATCCTGAGATATTAAATGAGTAACATGCTCTAAAAATACAATAGTAGGACATTCATAAGATTGACATTTTTATTCCTAAAGAGAGAAATAGGAAGGGAGAAAGGAGTATTATGTTCCATGCAAATCCAGAACCCAGCAGGGCAAACATTAAATCTTAGATCTCCAGAATAATTTTAATTGAGTTATGTCTCTCCAAACATACTGGGGGTGGATATTGGGCTCTCAATGACCCTGGCAACCCCATGCCCACCTCTTTGCTGGTATATCACACAGCAGCAATCAGGGTTTGGAGTCACACACCTGAGCCTTTCCCTGCCTGTAGTTGCACACTGATAGCTCTGCAGACTGGCATCTTAGGTTGGAGCTGTTCTCAGATGCCACAAGGCACATCCTTTGTAGGAGTGCTGTGAAACATCCTGTCCCTCTCACAGTTCTGTGCCTGGTTCCTGAGGCTCTCTGAGGCATCCTTTGAATCTAGGTTGAGTAGGCATGCCTCCATAGCTAATGCACTCTGCAGAGTTGACCACACACAGACACTGCCAGGGTTTACAGCTGGTGCCTCTCAGAGGAGTTTCCTGAGCTGTACCTAGACCCACACCAGCCACACAAGGAGCAACTACAGGGTTCCACACCCTGATACAGGAAGCAGAGGCTCAGTGCAAGCAGGGCAATGAGTTCTGAGGCCCCTCTTTTGACACATTTCTGTTGTCCAGGCCATGGCACTCTGGGCAGTGATGGAATGAGGCAGTGCTGACAACTTCTTACGTGCCTTAGGGGTCATCCTCACATTGTCTTCATAAACAGTGCCTGACTTCTGCCTATTCATTGTTATTTCCACTTGAACAAGTTTTTTTTTTTCTTTAATTTTTACATCCTGAGAACTTTCCAACTCTAAGTTCTGCTTCCCTTTTCAATTTTTAATTTGATCTTGATTTAGTTCCTCTGTTCTCATATTCTATTATAACCAGTCAAGAGAATTCATATCACACCCTCAACTCTTGGCTTCAACATTTCTTCTGCCAAATATCCTCATTCATTGCTTTTACTTCCTGCCTTCCATAAAGCCCTAGGTAACAGACACAAGTTGGCCAAATTCTTTGCCATTTTATAACAAGGATGGCCATTTCTCAAGTTTCCCATAAAATGTCCTTTCACACGGATGGAGCTGGAACATATTCTTCTTAGCAAAGTATCTCAAGAATGGAAGAAAAAGGCCAGGTGTTGTGGTGGGTGCCTATATTTCCAGCTACTTGGGAGGCAGAGGCAGGAGACTGCTTGAGCTTAGGAATTTGAGGTTGCTGTGAGCTGTGATGCCATAGCCCTCTATCCAGGGTGACAGCTCAAAGCTCTGTCTAAAAAAAAAAAAAAAAGAATGGAAGAAAAATATCCAATGTACTCAGACCTACTATGAAGCCAATTTATAGCTTTCATATGAGGGCTATAACCCAATTATAGCACAAGAATATGGGGAAAGGGGCACAAGAGGGGAGGTGGGTGGAGAGAGGGTAATTGGTGGGATTACACCTACAGTGCATCTTAGAAGGGTACAGGTGAAACATACTAAATGCAGAATACAAATGTCTTCATACAATAACTAAGAAAATGCCATGAAGGCTATGTTAAACAGTTTGATGAAAATATTTCAGATTGTATATGAAGCCAGCACATTGTACCCTATGATTGCACTAATGTACACAGCTATGATTTAATA
>CAUYRH010094214.1:0-60046 GCA_963574655.1 Perodicticus potto
GTGGCGGGCGCCTGTAGTCCCAGCTACTTGGGAGGCGGAGGCAAGAGACTCGCTTGAGCCCAGGAATTGGAGGTTGCTGTGAGCTGTTATGCCATGGCACTCTATCCAGGGTCACAGCTTGAGGCTCTGTCTCAAAAAAAAATAAAAAAATAAAAAAAAAAAAAGATCAGGGCTTTGAACAGCTTGTGTGTCCTGCAGAGCCTAATGGGCACATGATGTTGGCTTGCCCTAACAGGAAGGTCTCTAAGATTGGATTATGCAGATGTGAGTTCGAGGGCCAGCTCTGATGTCTAAGTCTGAGGGCCAGGGCTAGCCAGTCCTCCTCACTGGGTCTTGGTCTCCTCACCTGTTAAGTGGGGAGGTCAGAGTAGTTGCCGTCCATTGGTCTGTTCTGAGAGTCACATCTCTGGGATTTCACTGGCAGCTCACGGAGCAGCACGGATAATTTATGTAAATGTTTGCTTGCTTAACAAATAAACCACTGACAACTGGTACCCATCCTAACCCTGCCCAACTCTGCCCTGGCATCTCTAAAACAGCACGGTTACGGGCTATCCCTGGGTCTGCCTGTCCCGTGGGTGGGGACAGTCCTCCTACCTTGTTAAGGGTGTTGAGAGCAGCCTGTGCAGCTGTGAGTGCGGGCTCGGCCCTGGCCAGGTCTTCCTCACAGTCCTTCTGTTTCTGCGTCACCTCCAGCATGATGAGGGCCACCCTCTGCTCCTCCTCGTCCGCCAGGGCTTTCTCTTTGCTCACTTTGTCTGTTTCCACACCCACCACCTGAATCAGTTTGTCTGCGTCTTCATTCTTCTGCTTCAGCTCCACTTCCTGGGCAGCCAGCTTGGCCTTCAGGGCATCCACCTGGACCAGAGGAGAGCGGGACTTACTGGGAGCGGGGAGCAGAGAGACCACAGGCACGGCCCCAGGGCCCAACTCAGTGGAGCAGCACAAGTGACAACTGACACAAAGGCATCAAACTGTGTTTTCAGATGGGACCAATCTCCCTGACCAGGGAAAGGAAAGCAACACTGGCACACCCCCCTCTTCACAGTAAACGTGCTGAAATATTCTAAGCAACACGTGCCTTGGCTTTCTTAATGCCCCAATGACTGGGGCTGTTTTTCACTGCCCTTGGTGCCATGTCTTCTTGTGCCTAACATAATGTTTTTTGCACAGCAGGCCTTTAATAAAGATTAGTCATTGTTTCATGAAAACTGGCCAATGTGGAGTGTGCCAAGGATTTAGCCAGATGCAAAAATGGAGTGGCTATTTTGTATCCTAAAGAGTCTGACTACACCAGGGGACAGTGACCAGAGAATATATAAAACTAGAACTGTGGCTGGATGTGGTGGCTCAACCTGTAATCCTAGCACTCTGGGAGGCTGAGCTGGGTGGATTGCTGAAGATTAGGTGTTCGAGACCAGCAGGAGCAAGAGCGAGACCCTGTCTCTACAAAAAGTAAATAAACCAACCACATGTACTGGTGAGCACCTGTAGCCTCAGTTGCTCGGGAGACTGAGGCAAGAGGATTTCTCAAGCCCAAGAGTCTGAGGTTGCTGTGAGCTGTGATGAGACCACAGCACTTTACCTGAAGGCAACAGAGTGAGACTCTGTCTCAAGCCCCCCTCCCCAAACCCCTCAACCCCCCCCCCCCAAAGAACTGTGACTCACAACCTGCAGCAACCTTCCCAGGAAAGCAACCCATTATCTACAATAACCAGCCCAGGACGCTGGTCTGCTGCGAGTCAGGCTACCATCCTTAGTAACAACCCAGGAAGACAAACCACAACTCCTATAGCAATTGGCCATGGATGAACAGGACGTGTTTAATAATGAACAACTTCATTGTTGTTCATTTTCATCCTTGCTTCAAACTTTAGACCAACGGGAGAAATCCAAACATGCTCCCTTAACCAATCCCACGGGATGCCCCACTTCTGGTGAGCCTGCCCACTACTCCCCTTAACCAATCCCACGGGATGCCCCACTTCTGGTAAGCCCACCCACCACTCTCCTTAACCAATCCCACGGATGCCCCACTTCTGGTGAGCCCGCCCACCACTCCCCTTAACCAATCCCACAGGATGCCCCACTTCTGGTAAGCCTGCCCACCACTCCCCTTAACCAATCCCATGGGATGCCCCACTTCTGGTGCGCCTGCCCACTGCTCCCCTTAACCAATCCCATGGAAAGCCCCACTGGTAGTGAGCCTGCCCATCCACTGACACTGGCAGCCTCCAGTTGGGGCTCACCTGGAGGCTCCTCCTTCTTCACTACAAAGCTTTCCCCAGTTTGTCCCCACTTTTGAGTGTCTACCAAACACCAGTGATGGCCTGAGTCCCCTGCTGTGGCAAGTTCTGAGTAATTAGCCCTTGATTGTCATCATTTGCTTGTCTTCATTTATTGATGCAATTTTTACTAGAAATAGATGACCAGATTAAATGGAACTGCAAACTCCCAACAGGCCAGAGTAGCTGAATTCCCCATCCAGCCTCTGAAGTCACATGTCTACAAGTGAGAGCCAAGTGATGGGAATACCAGCACCTGGAAAACCAGCTAGTATTTGTCTCGAAAGCTGGAGAGAGAGGAATGATTTCTATTCACATTCCTATCAGCTGAGTATGGTGCTTCTCAGAATGTGTTGTCTGGGCCACATCAAAAGCACCACCTAGGAATGGGTCAGAAATGCAGATTCCTAGCCCCCCTCCAATATACTGATTCAGAACTTCTGGGGTGGGGCCCAACAATCCAAGTTTGAGCTGAGATTCTGGTATCTGTGTAGGTCCGAGAACCACAGGCCGGTATGGCCTTTTTCAGATTCAAAGGGAAGATACAGACCTATTTATTTCTGGAAAGTAAAAAGGCCATTTGTATTTGCAACATGGCCCATAAACTTTACATTCCAGAATGACCTCTTGCCTCTCATTTTTCTGCAGTCTATTTCACACAACAACCAAAGATTACTTCAGAGTCTCTGGAACACATCAACACAGATTAAAATGCTTTATGATGCAAAATGCACAAAGGGAAAATAAAACTGAGGCTTAGACGCTGCTGATAATTCCCTTTTCAAGGCAGATCAAAAGAAAGGAAAAGGAAAGGGGCAAAAAGAGAATGCCCTTTAATTTTGTGTATTCACAGAAACTGAAGGTTTTGTGTTAACCTCAAATGAGGGCCTGTTCCCTAGAACTCGTCTTATAGTCACATGTTGGAAGGTTAATCCGTTTCCATCTCCCGTTGTTCAGCTGTAGAGAGAGTTATTTCTACAAGGACAAAGATGCAATTGTAAATCAAAATGATTGAGCTGCATAATCACTCCAGTCAGCAAACACACCAGTAACTTTTTGTTCCTTTTTAAATCTTGAGAGATTTGAGAAAATTGAAGTGTTTTCTTTTTTTTTAAATTTTTAGTTGTTGTTTTGTTGATTGCAGATACGGCTTACCACCTCAGGCCCAAAGTAAATAACCACCAGCACTGTGAATGGGAGCTTTATGGCTCTTAAGCTGAGCCACAGTGACTGACAGGAGGGTCCCACCAGTGGGAATTAGGCCATTCCCCACCGAGCTACAGAGAAGGCGTGACTCAAGTCCATTTTATAGTTCTTCTGAAATGGAATGGGAGCTCAAAATAGGTTAGTCTAAATCTTTCTCTTCTTCTTCTGTATTTAAAACATTTGAGCCACTTTTGGTCTTTTCCTTATATAGACACCTCCAAAGACAAGTGAGAAGGTTCAGAGAGAGAATGCCGCCAACACAGACAACACCCTTTTCCTCCACCCTGCTGGGCCTCCTGAATTGCCTCCATGCAGGTAAGTGGCTAGTGCCAACTGAGTGGGCTGACAACACAGTGGTGGTAGGTTCTTTGGCAAGGACCAAAGGCATGATGCTAATGAGAGTGGTCAGGCTACCCAGGACTTTTCCCTATAGCACCAAAGACCTTCCTTGGGAATGAAGTCAGGAAGAAATGAGAAGAACTGAGAATGCATATTTTCTGGGACAAAAGTGCATGTGTTATCCCTGCACTGCCGGTAGGGGAGAACTCTTTTTCTTCTTTTTTTTTTTTTCGTTTTTTTTTTGTTCTTTTATTTTTTTAGAGACAGAGCCTCAAGCTGTCCCCCTGGATAGAATGCCGTGGCATCACAGCTCACAGCAACTTCCAATTCCTGGGATCAAGCGAGTCTCTTGTCTCCGCCTCCCAAGTAGCTGAGACTACAGGCAGCCGTCGTTGTTTGGCAGGCCCGAGCTGGATTCGAACCCGCCAGCTCAGGTGTATGTGGCTGGCGCCTTAGCCCATTGAGCCACAGGCACCAAGCCGGAGAACTCTTTTTCTGCAGGCAGCTCTAAGTTTTGGGGGAAGGAAACGATCACATCACTAGTTGCTAGGGAAGGAGAGGAAGCCCAGGGCCAGCATCAGCAGTAATGCCGTGCATAGGGTTAGAGGCTGCTGCAGCTTGGATGTTGGACCCTCCAAACCTCAGGTTGAAACTTGATCTCCAATGCTGGAACTAGTGGGTCATGGGGGTGGATGTCCCAGGAATACATTAATGTCATCCCTGGTAGGGAGGTTGAGTGGATGCTCACTGTCTTCCCGCGAGAGCCGATTAACTGAGAAGAACCTGGCACCTCTCTTGTCTTCTCTCCAGCCCCTTCCCCTTCTGCCTGGAGTGGAAGCAGCCTGGAGCCCTGAGCAGAGCAGATGCCGAAATCGTGATACTTGTCGAGTCTGCAGAGCCAGGAACCGAAGACCTTACCCGGCCTTTTCTTTGTCAATTCCCCAGCCCGGAGTATTCCTTCATTAGCAACACAAGTGGACTAAAAGCGCAGGCCTGGAGACGTCCTCCCGTTTACTCTGTGTTCCTGTAGTGTCACCCAACACTTTCTGATATAAATTTGGGTTTCGGGGAAGCTTTGCTGTTTGTTGGGTACAGATGTTTTTTCTCTATGTTTGTTATGTTTGCCTGCCTAAAACACACTGTTCACTCCTATTCTAGCAACGTGGTTTGTTTGAGTTTCCTTACAGTTTGGGTGGGGCTTGTTCCAGATGTCAAGTGGCCCTGGCTTGGCCGGCGAGAGTACCCAAGTCACAGAGATTGTTTAGCCATGGCCACGGGCCAGCCGAGATGTATAGGATACTGTGTATCACGCTTCAGCTTTGTCCAAATTAGGCTCTGCCTCTGCCTTTCAGTTATAGGAACCAATTCATTTCCTTTTGTTTTGTTTTGTTGTTTTACTTAAACCAAGTTCAGTTGGATTTTGGTCAGGTGCTATCAAGGGTCCTGACAACTATCTCATGTAATCTCAAGATTTTCCCTCTCCCTGGGTGGTGCCCATAGCGCAGTGGGTAGGGCGCCAGCCACATACACGGAGGCTGGTGGGTTCAATCCCAGCCTGGGCCAGCTAAAACAACAATGACAACTGCAACAACAACAACAAAACTAGCCGGGCGTTGTGGCAGGCCCCTGTAGTCCCAGCTACTCAGGAGGCCGAAGCAAGAGAATTGCTTAAGCCCAGGAGTTTGAGGCTGCTGTGAGCTGTGACACCACAGCTCTCTACTGAGGGGGACATAGTGAGACTTTGTCTCAAAAAAAAAAAAAAAACAAAGATTTTCCTTCTTTTCTCTCCTGCCCTCCTCTTCCCTTTCTTTCTTTTTTGCTCTTTTTCTTCTTGCTAAATGAATTTGAGTCAGATTTTTTTTCACTTGCAACCAAAAGAATCCTGACTCATACATCCTCATAAATTATTAGGCTGTCAACTTTTGGCACGTTTGATGCTTGAGACAATTTGAAAACCTTAAGATAAACTTAATTGAAGAGTTTCCAGATTAAGACTTGTGGGTTGAATCCTGTATGCAGGGGGTTGGTGATGGCCATTCGTCCACTGACGAATATTACTTTAATCCCACACCCCCCTTCTTCATGAACACACCTGAGTCAGACACAGAAGGAAGTAGGACAGTGAGGGACAAGTGAGATCCAAGTCAGGGCTGGGTCCCTGGTGGTGGCAAGAGAAAGGACACACTTGTGCCTTCTGTGACGACTTCAGTGGCTGCTGACATAAAGACAGACACTGCTGCCTGAACACCCAGTAGGGCCAACCACCTGTCACCAGAGAGAGAACTGGAGACCACATCAGGATGTGTCACCAGCTGCATCCTACAAACTGCCACCAGCTTAGAGAGGAGAAGGGGGAAAGACCATTAGAGGGAAACAGCCCTGACCTGACTGCCCTCCAAAGACTAAGTTTCTAACCTGAAGTGAGTAAGTCAAGCTGAAATGTAAGAGTCAGAGCTTTCTATCCTTAAACAAATAAGAGGGATCCAGAGCCAAGATGAATTCAGTTACAGAAAAATAAACTTATATTTCTGATCAGTTCTAAGCATGAAATTGTAAGTCTCAGGTTTATGAAGTAATACTAGTAATATTTCTAGTACAAGTATTACTGCTAGATAAAGATGTGGTGTATCTGAGCCAAGGCTGTAAGATTCATTCAGCTGTTCTACCAGATTATGTGCATTGACAACTGTCATAATTAAGTAGTTATGTTCTAGCACAACATAATTCATTTCCATTACACCAATATTATGATGGTATTTTTTTTTGGCTGGGGCCAGTTTTGAACCCGCCACCTCCAGTATATGGGACCGGCGCCCTACTCCTTTGAGCCACAGGCGCCACCTGTTCTTTTATTTTTATTATTTTTAATATGATGGTATATGTCAGTTTTTTTTGTACCAAAGGAACAATGGCTGATGAAGAGTTTACACCAGAGTCAGGAGCCCCAGATATTGTTTTTACTAGCAGAATAATTATTATTAAAATGTCAACCAGTCCTATAATTGTGGCATAAACACCATGTATACAGTATTGGCATGGCTCATTCTCCACTCCCACTCTGAGCTCATAGGTGATTTTAGAGCTGTTCTCTTGTTTATTTTCTTTTTCTTTCTTTCTTTTTTTTTTTTTTTGTAGTGACAGAGTCTCACTCTATCATCCTCGGTAGAGTGCCGTGGTGTCACACAGCTCACAGCGACCTCCAACTCCTGGGCTTAGGCGATTCTCTTGCCTCAGCCTCCCAGGTAGCTGGGACTACAGGCGCCTGCCACAACACCCAGCTATTTTTTTTGTTGCAGTTCACCTGGGCTGGGTTTGAACCTGCCACCCTTGGTATATGGGGCCAGCGTCCTACTGACTGAGCCACAGGCGCTGCCCCTCTTTTTTTTTTTTTTTGAGACAGAGTCTCAAGCTGTCACCCTGGGTAGAGTGCCGTGGTGTCACAGCTTACAGCAACCTCCAACTCTTAGGCTTAAGCAATTCTCTTGCTTCAGCCTCCCAAGAAGCTGGGACTACAGGTGCCTCCCATAATGCCCGGCTTTGTTGCAGTTGTCATTGTTGTTTAGCTGACCTGGGCTGGGTTCGAACCCACCAGCCTCAGTGTATGTGCTGGCGCCATAACCACTGTGCAATAGGTGCCGAGCCACACTTGTTTATTTTCTTATTCATCCATCGTCTCCTTAATCATCCATTTATTCACTCATTTATAGAACAGCTATAATGTGCGAGTCCCTGATGATAAAAAAATAAACAAATCCTGGTCTCTGCCCTTGAGGGCCTGGGGACAATACAGCCTGATCTACACAGAGAATGAGCGTGATTTCAGGGTGGAACCACAGAGGAGAGAATGCGGAAGCTCTCAGAGCTTAGAAAGGGCTTCAAGGGAGGGTGGCGAGTTGTTTAGGCCTTGGCAGTGATGAGCTGGCCAGGAGGGGAAACACACAAAGACAGATGGGAACTAGTTGTGGCATTTTGGGGGAACTACAAATAGTGCTGTTGAACTCTGGGGTACGGTGTGGTAGGACAGGGAAGGGAGGGAAGCACATGATGAACAGACTGACCAGCGTGCAGCCAGGGAGACCAGGCTGCCTGCTGTCCAGGCGTCAGTTTATTCATTCAGCAAATATTTAACACGTGCTCACTCTGTCCAGGGGCTGTGACAGGCACATCAGTGAACAATAAAGACAAAGACCTCTGTTCTAATGGATCTTGTATCCAATGGATAGAAATAGGTTATAAAACAATAAACACAACAAAAACATTGTGAAGTATGCTAGAGGAAAGTAAGTGCTATGGGAAATGATAAAACAGAGTGGAACCAGGAGATCCGGAGGGGTAAGCTGGGGTTGCAACGTCAAATGGGGCCATCTGGGCAGGGTTCACTGAGGAGGTGGCATCTGAGCAAAAGGAGCGGACACCTCAGGTAGAGGGGACAGTAATGCTAGGGCCTGGTGCCTGTGAGGAGAGAGCAAAGAGGCGGCGTGGCTGGGGGTACAGAGCAGGCAGGGCTGGCGAGGGGCCTTGGGCGCCACTGGGATGAGGGACGCAGGGGCCACTGCAAGGGTCGGAGCAGCAGAGGGGCATGGTACGATGTGATTTACATGGATTCCTCTGCTGCCGAGCTGGTGACAGACTACAGAGGGCATGGGTGGAGGCAGACGCGCTTGTGAGAGAACGTGTTTCCAGGGAAAAGATGCCAGTGGCTCACACTGAGGGAGTGGTGGGGAAGTCAGCGAGGTGTGTGGGGTTCCGGGGATTTGGAAGTTCAGTGACTTTCAGTTGGTTCGGGTCCAGGCGTGGGATAAGGAGAGGAGTGACCCAAGGATTGCGGCCTGAGCTGATGATGTTAGAGGCAGTGAGTGATTCAGGACTGAGAATTCAGTTTACTGAATTCATCCAGGCAAGAAGCATCTAAAGCTAGACATTTAGAATGAGGATACAGCTGGAGGGACAGAGTCGAGAGAGATTTAGAAAACACGTAGAACTTGATTTTTTTTTTTTTTAGACAGAGTCTTACTTGTCCTGGGTAGAGTGCCGTGGTGTCACAGCTCACAGCAACCTCAAAATCTTGGGCTCAAATGATCCTCCTGCTTCAGCCTCCCAAGTATCTGGGACTATAGGAAACTGCCACCACACGCAGCTATTTTTTTTAGACTCTGTCTCAAAAAAAAAAAAAAAAAAAAATCCCGGATCTGTGCTATAAAACAAAAATGTTTGAAACCCACCTACTAACTGAATTAGACCCCCTTTTGGCCAAAGGGACCCCCGAAAAATGCCAAAACTGTGTTTCTGTCCAAGATAGAAAGCAAGGTCAGATATGCCACATTATCCCCTCCTTCTTGGAGTTTAGACACAACAATTGACCAATATTAATGTTAAGATAGACATCATAAGACTGACAAAACAGACTCTTTGTGGCAAAGATACCAAATTATAAATGAGACCTAAGGCCAAGCAAGACTAGGGTTAAATCATGCCACACAGGCCATAACCTCAAGTTAAACAGATCTTTTTTTTTTTTGTTGGCATGGAATCACATGACAGATGACTGGCTGAATTGTCTAAATTTCAGCATCCTTCCTACTGACTCCAAATTTTTAAAGCATGCTTAACTCTCTCAACCAATTGCTGTTTAAAGAATCTCTCAATCCACTTATGACCTGTAAGCCTCCTACTTCAAGATATTTAACCTTTTCAGGCTGAACCAATGTATACCACAATCCACATGCTGATTTATGTTTTTGCCTGTAACTCCTGCCTCCATAAAATATATAAAACCAAACTCAAATCCAGCCACCTCAGGACCACTTACTTTGACTTGTGTTTCCCTGGGACATGGTCACTCATATTTTCTCAGATTCAATGCCATCCCTCCTAAAATACCAACAACATAATTTCAGGACTTGGAAAAAATAATTCTTCCTTTTGTATGGAACCAGAAAAATACCCCGTATAGCTAAGGCAATTCTTACTAATAAAAACAAGACTGGGGGGCATTAGCCTACTAGACTTCAGGCTGTACTACAAGGCCATAGTGGTCAAAACAGCATGGTACTGGCACAAAAATAGAGACATAGACATTTGTAATTGAATAGAAAACTAGGAAATGAAACTAACATCTTATAGCCACCTAATCTTTGATATACCAAACAAGAACATATACTGGGGGAAAGACTCTCTATTCAATAAATGGTGCTGAGAGAATTGTATATCCACATGTAAAAAACTGAAACTGTACCCGCACCTTTTTTCACTCACAAAAATTGATTCTAGAGGATAAAAGACCTAAATTTAAGGCATGAAATGATAAAAATCCTCAAAGAAAACATAGGAAAAACACTGGAAGATATCAGCCCGGGGAAAGACTTTATGAAGAAGACTTCTGTGGCAATTGCAACAACAACAAAAATAAACAAATGGGACTTAATTAAACTGAAAAGCTTCTGTACAGCTAAGGAGACAACAACCAAAGCAAATAGACATCCTACCCAATGGGAAAGGATATTTGCATATTTTGAATCAGACAAAAGCTTGATAACTAGGATCTATTGTGAACTCAAATTAATCCACATGAAAAAGGCTAACAATCCCACACACCAATGGACAAGAAAGATGGAGAGAACCTTCTCTAAAGAAGACAGACGAATGGCTAGCAAACATGTGAAAAAATGCTCAGCATCTAATTAATAGATAAATGCAAATCAAAACCACCCTGAGATACCATTTAACCCCAGTGAGAATGGCCCACATCACAAAATCTCAAAACTACGCATGCTGGCGTGGATGTGGAGAGAAAGGAACACGTTTACACTGCTGGCGGGACTGCAAACTAATACAACCTTTTTGGAAGGAAGTATGGAGAACCCTCAAAGAACTCAACCTAGACCTCCCATTTGATCCTGCAATCCCATTACTGGCCATCTACCCAGAAGGAAAACAATTTTTTTATCATAAGGACACTTGCACTAGATTGTTTATTGCAGCTCAATTTATAATTGGCAAAATGTGGAAATAGCCTAAATGGTCCCAACCCAGGAATGGATTAATAAGCTATGGAATACGAATATCATGGAATACTATTCAGCCATTAAAAAATATGGAGACTTTACACCCTTTGTATTAACCTGGATGGAAGTGGATGCTTTACTTTATTCTTAGTTCAAGCATCACAAAAATGGAGAAGCATGAATCCTATGTACTCAATTTTGATATGAGGACAATTAATGACCTAGTACAAGGTGGGGGGTAGGGGAAGGAGAGAGCAGAGAGAGAGAGGAGGAAGGGGGGCGAGGGGAAGGAAGGGCAGAGAGAGGGAAGGAGAGACGGGGCGGTGGTCTTGGTGTGTGACACACCTTTTTGGGGCAAGACACAATTATAGGAGGGACTTTACCTAAAAATGCAATCAGTGTAGCCTGGTTTCTTGTACCCTCAATGAATTCCAAACAATTAAAAAAAAAACCTCAAAAAATTATCTTACAGAATCCTCCCCCGCTAATCTGTTAACAGTACAAAATAGAATACAAGATTCTGCTCCCTGAGAGGGTCAGCGTATCTTTGCTGTCTCTTACTCCCTGGTCACCACCCTTTACACAGAAGGGTCAGCAATTTCCCGAGAATGAGTGAGTAGGGGTAGAGCAGGGGCTGGTAGGGATGGAGAATGACGTGAGGGCATCCAGGTGGTAGGAGAGAAAGGAAGAGGAAGAAGAAGGAGATGTTGGGTGGTACCGCATGCCGAGATTGTATGCCATGTTGTTTTCTACATGTTCACAGGTTTAGAGAAACTGAAAGTGATCAGGAGAGAAGATGCTGCCTTTCCACGACAAAGGCGTACACCAGGTGAACCATCAGGACCTAGATGTGGACCTGTGGCCCTCGCCCTTGCCTGAAAACTGGAGATCTAGGAGGGGGTTTTGGTCATTACACAAATGGAAAGACAGTCACGTCACAGGTCATTTGCATAAGCCATTTTTTGGCCAACACTGAGTTCGATCTGATCTCACCTTGCCTGAAGGTAATTACAGAAAAACAAAACTCTGAAACTGTAGCCCCATGCTCACTTTGGCGGCACATACACTAAAATTGGGATGATACAGAGAAGATCCGCATGGCCCCTGTGAAAGGGCAACGTACAAATTTGTGAAGCATTCCATGGTTTGTAAACTGCCTATGTTTCTGAAAGATGTAAAAATGAAAATTTATTTAGGTCCACTTCAATGTCCACCTGTAAGGAAGGAAAAGATTTTTGTTGTTTAACTTGTCTTTTTCTTTGTTGTTGTCCAAATGAAGATTTTCATTTTTTTTTTTTTTTTGCAGTTTTTGGCTGGGGGCTGGGTTTGAACTCGCCACCTCCGGCATATGGGGCCGGTGCCCTACTCACTGAGCCACAGGCACCACCCTGAAGATTTTCTTTTTGAATGTGTAGTTTGTGTTATTTCAGACAACTCAAATATCAAAAAGAAAGATTTTTCCACTACATTAATTGCCTTTGTAATGTGAGGATGTACTAGTACAAACTAATAAATAAATATATACTATATAAAAAGAGCAAAAAAAAAAAAAAGTACAGATCAAGGAAGGAAATCGCATTTAGAGAAAGATCCAAGATTGGACCTAAGAACAACCAAGCAAACAAACGAACAAACAAACAAACAAAAATGCAGGAACCTGTCTGGCAACATCAAAATGGTTTCTATGTAATAATTGCAGAAAACCAGGCTGAAATAAAAAAGCAATAGATGCACTGGAAAAGGGAAAGGATAAGATGAGGAAGGGTTGTTAGGAAATTAAAAATGCAATAGCGTAATTAAAGTCTTTATGGCAAGCCTATGGAATGGAGGCAATATTGCTCACTATTATATTAGTATCGGTGAGAACAAACTGGAAAAGCTTTCCTAGAATGTAGAGGGGGGAAAAAAAGGGATGAAAGCAACACCTGAGAATATTACAGATCCTGGCTCATCCAGCTAACTTATTGCTCCTAGAGGAGAGGCCAGGCAGATGAACAAAACCATATAATAGAAGGGAAATTTCCAGAGCAGATGAAACTATGGGTACAGACTGCAAAGGCTTCCTGCATCCCACTAAATGAACTGAAAGTCTTTTAGGTTTATTACATCACTGAATCAAGAAACTTAAATTGGGGAAAAGGGCTAGTGGAAAGGAGAAAGTTCAATAGAACAATTCCAAAGGCAGAACAACGAGCCGGTAAGAGGCTTGGATATTGACGGGAACGTTTGATGTCTAAGAATTAAGTGGATCACAATTTTAGTTCAATTGTTCAATTTCATGACATTTCACCACCTTGATGAGAGGCCGGCCCAGCTGCTGGGAAACAGGGAACAGAAAGGGACCACTGAGGGAGCAGCAACGCTTGACAGGCAGGGGCAGGGGGACGGCAGGTGCCAGAGTTGCCTCCCCTCTCAAGGGAAGATTAGCAGATGGGCTGAAATAAGCATGCTTCATTTGAAAGGGTAAATGGAAAAATATAACGAGGGTGGGATGCCAGGAGCCTTCTTGGATGGCCAACTGCTTAGAACTAGGTAAGAAAATGCATTAAACAAGACAGGATTTGTTGAAGAAGTGAGGATCCAATGGTACTTTGGCAGATAATACAGAAAGACAAAAGAAACAAAAGAAAATTGGTGTAACACTGCAACCACTGACCGTTTCTCTGCATCATTCATTTATTTCAGTTTTGAAGATGAGAGGAAGAGAACTGGAGAAGACAGAGGAAAAGGAGGAGACTGGCCAGGTGCGATAGCTCACACCTATAATCCCAGTACTTTGGGAGTTAAAGGTGAGAGGATTGTCTGAGGCCAGGAGTTGAGACTAGCCTGAGTAATATAGAAAGACCCCTGTCTCTACCAAAAAATAAGAAAAATTACCCAGGTGTGGTGGCATGCGCCCACAGTCCCTGCTACTTGGGAGGCTGAAGCAGGAGGATGGCTTAAGCCCAGGAATTCAAGGCTGAAGTGAGCTATGGTGATGCCACTGCACTCTAGCCAGGAGGACAGAGTGAGACCTATTCTCTAAAAAAAGAGAAAGGAAGGAAGGAGAGAGGGAGGGAAGGGGAGAGAGAGAGAGAAGAGAGAAAGGAAGGAAAGTTGGTTTCGATGTTTTGAGGTTTCGATTACAGAGGATTCTGGGATCTGTGAGAGGGAGTGGATCAGACCTGAGGCTGAAGATGTGCTCTTCTGCTGAGGGAGCTCAGCCTGTAACTTTTGGTACTGTTTCTGATGACAGAGAGGCCCACAGCAGATTGTCACATCTTGTTTGTGGTTCCTCACCTGGGCTGAGGTGCTGTGCAGCTTCAGCAGCCCGTTCTCCAGTCGCTGGGTCTTGGCCATGAGCCCCTCTCTGTGCCTGCGCAGCAAGCTCTGGTAGAGTCTGATGAACTCCAGGAAGGACTTGGGCGTGGTGTAGTTGTGCCGCTGCTCATTGCTCAAGTAAGACTGGGATGTCTGGTTGACACTTGTGTGGACGAAGGCCATGAACTTGCTAATGGACTGTTTTACTGCAGGCTGAAAGCAAAGGGCAGGAAGGAAAGACCTCGTGGCTTCACCATGTGGAAAATTGTGCTCCAGCAACTCTATGCAAGCTTGTGCTTTGACCCTGACCTCCTGGACATGGAGGGATGGGCCTTAAGGAGGACCCTCCTTTTCCCTGTCACCTCAATGGCCTCCAGTGGAATGGGCCTTTAGGAGGACCTCCTTTTCCCTCTCACCTCAATGCCTTCTGTGTTCTGCAGGAAACGGAGGCTGACAGACTCCAGTGCCTCCTGAGGCCACTCGTGGAACCAGTCGATGACCGTGCAGTTCACAATGGCTGGGAACTTCCTGCTGCGGATCCTTAGCTTATTTCCCACAGGGGAGAAACAGAGAGTCACCTGAGAAGTCAGAAGGGTGGAAAGAGCCAAAAAGTATCAGAGAAGTACTCACAGAGAGGCAGACATGACCTGCCTCTGATTTATCTTTCAGAAAATTGAAAAGTACATGCAAAGGAGACAAACTCTGCAAACACTAACCAGACGCAGAGTGTTGGGACTGCAAAATGAAAGAGTGAAGTCCCTGCCCATGAAGCAGGTGAGAGGGACATTCTTACAACAGTGCTCAGGCTGGCAAGGGCACCACACACTCTTAACCCAGTCCCAAGACAATCGATAAGGATAGTTGTGTCCAAAATATCAGTAGAAGCTCCTGCAAACCTTCTCTTTACTACCCTGTCAGTAAACCCTCTTTACCTTCAGCTGCCGTTGGACTCGATTTATAAAGAATTTCCAGCAGTTCTCTCTGTTGTCAACCAGACCTTGGCTCTTGACTTCATTCCTCACATTGCTTATGATGCTTTCAACTTCATCATCAGAGTAGAGATCTGGAATCTCCCCTGGGGGGAAGAAACACAGAGAGGCCACTTTGGCATTTTACCTGGGGACACGGGACCTTTGGTTTTTAGGTCATGTTCTGCCTCTCCTGCTGGGGAAACTGGATTGACACCACATTGCTCCAGACAGGAGAATGAGCACATTAATAAATGTGATAGGGCGCAGGCCACACTCTTGTCTTGTAGGAAACAGGTGGCAGCATGAGAGCTTTCAACTGTCTTTTCTTCTTTTGCTTAAAATATTAATGTACTAACTATTTTTTTTGGCCTTTCTATAAATTGCACCCCTAAGAAGCTTAGTATGTAGTAGGAAACATAAAGCAGATCTAAAATAGCTATAAGACTGAGAGTGAAAATGGTCATAAAAAAATAAATAGATTGAGTCCATACACAGTAAAATCTCTGTAAGTTCCCACCCAAGGCACTGTAACAAATTGGTCAACATACAGGGGTGTCAACATAAGAAACTAGGCCTTTTGTCCTGATACATACACGTGGTGCATGTCTCGTCTATCAAAATTAGGTCAACTTAAGAAAGTGGTCAATGTAGGGAGGTGGTCTACTGTGGAGGTTCTATTGTTTTTAAGAAGAGTGAGCTATAATTCTTTATAAGAGAAAGGTAGACAGCAAAGATGGCTTCATAGAATTTAAAATATGGTAAGTATGACATTTAAAATCAATGGTTAAAATATAAACTATTTGATATATGCTACTGTATTAGGAAGACTGGTATCTGAAAAATAATATGGTTGGATCCCTACCTTACACTGTACACTGGGGTACATTCCAAATGGATCAATGATTTAACTATAAAAAATAAACCAGAAAAATAATAGAAACAATGAGGGAAATATTCTTGTAACCTCTGAGTAGGGAAAGACTTTCTAACTGTAACATCTTCAACCTTCTTTTCAAAGAAAAATAAGTTTGATGCATAAAGATTGATTAATTTGACTGTATAAAAATTAAGAAAGGCCAGATGCAGTGACTTGTAGAATCTGCACTTTTTAATCATCATTGAGATTGAACATATAGTTTTACATTTTTATGTCATTTCCTTAATACAACGTTTCATCTAACTTTCATATTTTTGCCAACCCGGTATAAAATAATAATTAAAGGAAAGTTTTCACATACATTTCTGTTATGTGTGAGGTTAAGTGTTTATTCATATATTTGCCAACTTGAGTTGTACCAAACCTACAAAGAAGAACTTGAACCTATGCAGCAGAAATTATTCCCTAACATTGGGAAGGAAGGAGTCCTTCCCAACTTGTTCTGTGAAGCAAACATCACTTTGATACCAAAACCAGGAAAGGACACAACAAAAAAGAACCTCTAGACCAATATCTCTGCTAAATATACATGTAAAAATTCTCAGCAAAATCTTAGCAAACAGAATTCAGCTGCACATCAAAAAAATAATCCACCATGACCAGGTAGACTTCATCCCTCACATGCAAGGTTGGTTCACAATACACAAACCTATAAATGTAATTCACCACATGAATAGAAGTATAAAAACAAAGACTATATGATCTTTTTAATAGATGCAGGAAAAGCATTGAAAAAATTCAGCACATTTTTTGGATAAGAACACTTAAGAAAATAAGCATAGATGGGACATTGAAATAATAGAATCCATAGACAATATCACACTGAATAGAGGAAAATTGAAAAAATTCCCACTTAGAAAGGGAACCCAATAAGGATGCCCTCTATCACCACCACAATTCAAACATAGTATGGAAGCCCTAGCCAGAGCAATCAAACAAGAGAAGAATTATCAAGGGCATCCACATGGGGCATGAAGAGATCAAGCTATTGCTCTTTGCTGACAGCGATACCTGCTGATATTATACCTAGAAAACCTCAAAGACTCAACCAAGAGACTCCTGGAATTGACTAATAAATACAACAGCGTCTCAGGTTACAAAATCAATGTACCCAAATCAGTAGCTTTCATATATGCCAACAACGGTCAGGCTGAGAATCAAATCAAAGACACAATACCCTTCACAGTAGTGACAAAGAAAATAAAATACTTCAGAATATATTTGACAAAGGAGGTAAAGGATCTCTATAGGGAGAACTATGAAACCCTGAGAAAAGAAAATAGCAGTGGATGCAAACAGATGGCAGAACATATTGTGCTCATGGATCAGCAGCATCAATACTGTTGATGCTGTAAAATGTCTGTACTACCCCAAGTGATTTATAGATCCAAGACAATTCCCATTAAACTACCAATGTCAAATGTTGCATATCTGGAAAAAATACTTCTATGCTTCATATGGAACCAGAAAAGACCCCGAATAGCCAATGAAATCTTACTCCTTACTTGTAAAAATTAATTCACGATGGATAACAGACTTAGACCTAAGACACAAAACAATAAGAATTCTAGGAGAAAACATCGGAAATACTCTTATAGATATCAGCCTAGGTAAGGAATTTATGAAGAAACCCCAAAAGCAATTTAGCAACAATAAAAATAAATAAATGAGGCCCAATCAAGTTAAAAAGTTTCTGCATAGCCAAGGACACAATCAACAAAGTAAATAGCCAACCTACAGAATGGGAGAAGGTATTTATGTACTACCTTTCTGATAGAGGACTGATAACCAGAATCCAGAAAGAACTCAAGCAAATCTACAAGAAGTGATCAAACAACCCCATTAAAAGTTGGGCAAGTGACATGAACAGAAAATTTTCTAGGGAAGATAGATTAATGGCTAAGAAACACATGAAAAAAATGTTCAACATTTCTAGTTATCAGGGAAATGCAAATCAAAACCAGGCTGAGATATCACCTTACCCCAGTGAAAATGGCTCACACCATAAAAGTACCAAAGCAACAGATGTTGGTGTGAATGTGGAGAGAAAGGAATACTCAGGTACTGTTGGTGGGAAAGTAAACCAGTTCACTCTCTATAGAAAGTAAAATGTATGGAGATTCCTTTAAGACCTTAAAGTAGACTTGCCATTTGACCCTGAAATCCCACTTCTAGGTATTTACCCAAAGAGAAAAAGATGTTCTACAAAAAAAGATACATGTACTTGAATATTTATGGCAGCACAATTCACAATCACAAAGATGTGGAAACAACTCAAGTGTCCATGAGTATATGAATGAATGAATAAAATATGGTATATGTACACCAAGGAATACTATTCAGACATAAAAAGATGATGATTCACATCATTTGTAGAAACCTGGATGGAACTGGAGATCATACTCCTAAGTCAAGCATTACAAGAATAGAAAAACAAACACATGTTCTCCATAGCAAACTGGAACTGGATGGCCAACGCCATGTGCTCAGATGGAAACAAAACTCAATGACATTCAAGTGGGTGGGAGGGGATGAAGGGGATGAGCCGATTCCCAGACAGGTACATGGCACAGAAGCATTGTGTACTTGCTGGGTAAAGGACACATCGATAACTTTGTCTTAAAATATGCAAAGGCAAATTATGTAACTAAAATGTGTGCACCTCATAACATTCTGAAACAAAAATTAAAAAAAAAATCCTAACTAAATATATAAAAACCAATATACGATAAAGAAGCATAAGCCTTAACCTGGATAAACTCTATCTTGGAAATGCAAGTATAAACACTAGAAAAAAAAATCTATGAAAATAATTCACTACAGCAATAGAGTAAGGAAGTAAAACAGTATGAACATTAAAATGGATACATAAAGTTTCTAAAAACTGTTGGTAAATTAGGAGTGAGATTTCTCTGAACCTGATAATAGATATCAGTCCCAAATCCAGAGGAAACATACCTGAAAATAAAACACTAAAATATTAGCTTTCAAATCAAGAATAAGATAAATAGGACTGCTATTATATTTTCTATTCAAACATGAACTTCATCATCTAGGAGATCCCAAGCTAGGCAAAAAGTTAAGAACAAATAAAATGTATAAGGATAGTTAAGGAAGTAATAACAATATAATGGTTCCATGCAGAAAAATCAGAGAATATTCACATAAGCAATCAGAACTCACAAAAGTCTATAACAACAAGCTTACTGCATATAATAATCAATCTCGAAAATTAAATTGCATCTCTGTACTCCCACAAAAAAAATGTTATTTTAAAAGTTATTATTTAGAATACCAACAAAAAGTATATGGCAAATAAGCAATAAATATGTAAACGGATGGGCATGATCTTAACGTAGAAGCTGTGACATGGTAGTGAAGGGAACAAATGAAGCCCCAGATAAATGGAGAGAAATATTGCACTCGTGGAGGGATGATGAAGTATCACCACTATCACAAAGATGCAGTTCCAATAAAAAATCAGATGAGTTTTTTCCCCCAATCCTGACAGGCACTTTCTAAAATTTATATGAAAGGGCAAAGGGTAAAGAATAGTTTTATTGAGAATAAACTCTATCCTCAATAGAGTTCTCTTTATGGTAAAGAGAAATCTGTCTTACCAGAAATCAAGTCTCCTCTTGCAGCTATGCTAGTTAAAACAATGTGAAACTGATAATGGGGTAAGTAAATAAGACAAAGAGTGAATCACCTGGAAACAGATCCAGATATAAATAGGAAATTGATGTTAAAAACTAGAAGGCAGATAAGAGACAGACTAATTAATAAGTAATGTTAAGACAATTCAATATTAATATATCAAATATAGTTAGATTACTATGCAAAAATAAGCTCTAGATAAATTATGACATAAATATGAAAAGCAAAATGGTAATAATTAAAAATATAAAATTCAGGCAATTATTTTTATGGCATTGTGACAGGATAAAACTAGTGAAACAGCACAAAAAGCAAAAAGCATAGAAAGACTTAACTCTCACAACATTAAAACTAAATTGGCATGACAAAATTCAGATATAGACTTCAAAAAGATATTTGCAACCCTATACCATGAACAAAATATCCACATATCCAAACCATACGGAGAATGCTTACAAAGCCATAGAAAAAAGACAAAGAACTCAAGAGCCAAAGGGCATAAACAGGCAACTCACAGAAAAGGCACAGGTGTAGCTGACAAACACTTGAAAAGATGTGCAAGGTCACCAGTAAAAAGGAGAAGGAAAATAATGACATTTCATTTCATTCCCACTGGCAAAACTTAATATGTCAGATAAACCAAGTGTTGGTGAGGCTAGGGGGCAACACAGGTATTCATGCACTACTGGCTAGAGACCTAACTTGTATAACTACTCTGGAGAGTAATTTGTCACTTATCAAAATTTCAACTTTTAAGTTGAAATTCTCATACCAGACAACCTAGTGGTCTAGTCCTAGGCACCTGTAGCTAGGAAACTCATGCACATGCACAATAGAAGTTTCTATTTGGTGTCCTCTTTTGCAATTACATGGGTGGTTATCTCTTTTGTACTATCCTATGGTAGAAGCCCCATCGGTAACCATCTCCCTATACTGACCACCTCCTTAAGTTGACTTAATTTTCATTGACGGGACATGCATCACATGTGTGTATCAGTACAGGAGGGCTCCATATGTTCCTTATGTTGAACTCCCTTGGTTGCAGTCCCTTGGGTGGTCAGAATTTCTATTGTCTTTTGTAAAGAAATACAGAAAAACATAAAGCAAAAAAAAAAAAAAAAAAGTAAACGTGGATGGTCAGAATGTAAAAACTGTGATTTTAATTTTTTGAGAATTTTCTCTCAAAAAAAGCATCTGGGATTAGTGTTTGTCATTTCTAGTCAAAGAAAACTAATTAAAAAAATTTTTAGGCCAGAGACAATGTGTTATGTTTTAAGAAAATTGTAAGCAAAGAATACACTGTGATGTATTAAGGTGGTTGTGGGACCATTCTAAAAGGTACCAGCTTTCTCAATGAAAGAGATGAGATTGATGGAGGTGAGAATGAAGGAAATGTTGGTAAAGCTAAAAAGTTGAAAACACTGCATGTGATGCAAAGGTGAACTTGTTTTAATCCAAGATACTTGATGGGTGTTGACTTATTTCCAGAATAAGTCTTTAGGTAGCTACTGAGGCTACCAAGACTGGAATCATATACAAGCACCCCTTTAAAGTTGTCCATTCCCAAATGCTTCTTCTTTCTTCCCTGATTGAAATGCTAGCATCATAGAATTATTAGGATGACAGAAGTCACTGGGGTCACCTTATCCCCCTACTTTAGGACTTGGGCAAGGTCCTTGAAGTAAGTGGTTGGGCAAATGGTCTGTGTCTAATCAGAGCAGTGGAAATTATGATTCTAGTGCTCATTGAAGCTGTGATGCTTTCTTGAACTACTAAACCTGGAGAAAACTCATGCCAATTTTCCAATAACTCCTGGCCTTTATAGTTTGACAGCACTAACCCTGCCAACAGTCTCCTGTGAGTTTTATACTAATTAGCCCTAATCAGTTAAAAGGTCAAAGTAAAAAAATGAATTACCATGAAAATGATCATTTACTTCCTTCCCTTAATCGTACAAATTGTACAAGTATAATTTCCATTCTTTAAGATATTTAATAGAATGCCTATAAAATGCCCTGTACCATAATTTGTCAAAATCAAGGTCTTACTAAGGGAATAGCTCATTGCAGGCCCTTTTGATGAAAACAGGTGTCAGAGAAAACTGCTAGGAAAATAAATGCTATTTTAGCATGTGTTGGAAGCTTAAATGATAATATTTAATGACATATGAAAATTATGTGAAGTTAAAATTTTATTGCCCATAAACAGAATGTTTTTGGCCATAGCCAGGCTGATTCATTTGGATGAAATCTATGGCTGTTTTGCATAACAATGAGAGTTGAGCAGTTGTGACAGAGATCGTATGGTCTGCAAAGCCTAAGGTGTTTACTTTCTGGTCCTTTGTAGGAAATATTTGCTGACACCCTTACTGCCAAGGTGTGGAAAGCACCTGGGCCACTTAGGGTTTTCTATGCTTGCATGATGCTGGTGTTTGCCACAAGATACCCAGAACCTAGAAGAAGAAGACACTAGATGAAATTCTGGGGATAAACACCTCTGCATTGGGCTCAAAGTACACATTTTCAGATTTGTTCCTCCCATTCCTCCTGACAACATTCTTGTCATTTATTGTGTGACATAGGCAGTCATACTTCAAGAAGGAAAATGAACCACAGCAGAGGGTTCTGTGATGTGCACAGAGGCAGAGGCTATTTAATATTTGAAAAATTTCCTCTTAAGACCTAATGTTGGGAAACCCTATTTCTGACGCTAAGTGCTTGCTGGCCTCCTGCAGACAAGGCCAGACTGATCACCATTATCTCTCTGTTCATCTGGGATTCCTCAGAGGCCACAACTGCTTTTGGGGACAGAGATCTGGATAATTTACTATGGTTCAGTTAGTTGGAGCTTGGCCATATAAATGGCAAAACTAAGATTAAGTTCTCTGTGACCTCTAGTTAGCTTCTGACTAGTTTAATGGCTTTGACCCCATCTGGGCTTGCGACTTTTAAAACACATTTTCCTGGTCTCAAGGGAGAAAAATCAAGGGAGTTACCCCATTCTTCTCTCTCCATTGGAAAACTTCCAAAAGCATATGTCCGGTGGTAATCTCTAACACGTATAAGCTGGCTCATCGGTCTCATGATATTGCCAACTCTAGTTCAAGAAATAACCTCTGGAATGTCACTTATGGGCCAGGAGATATTTGTTTTAAAGCTGACAATATAAATGACTGTGCCAAGGGTTAGAGTTATATCAGCATTATTTTATTTCCTAAACTGGGTGGTAGATATTGAATCCTTCTTTTTTTGTGTCTCTGAATTATCTAATAACATGCAAATAGCCAACATAGGCAATGTAGTCTTTGTCTTTCACAAATTTGCAATGTTGTTTCAATACAATGGTGGTGTGCACAGCCAGTGTGAGGCACATACTGAGGACACGGGGTCAGTGGTTTCTAGAGAGGGAATGCCGAAGGTGAGTCTTCTGCTATGGTAGATGTTAATCCAGACACAAAAGGAAAGGCATAAATAATTAGGGATGTCAGGGAACATGTTTTCTCAAGAATGACAAGATAGTAGGAAGGGTAGTAAGACTCAGATGGAGGGAAAGGAACAGGTTAAGGGATCTTAGATTTTAGTCTGCATCCGGTTGGGAACTAATGAAAGAATTATAGTTTAGATAGACTTTTTTGAAAGCAACAATGAGAATGGATTGTTCAGGGATAGCCTGGGAAGTAAGGAGATGTGTTATGAAGTGTCCATTTGTCAAAGGAAAAGATGACAAGATCAGTGGTGGTCAGGATAGAGATGCATGGATTAAAAAATGGTTAAGGGGAAAATTTGTGGTAACTGATTATCTCTTTGATATAGATGGTAAGGGAGAAGTTAGCAATTCAAGACACAAAGTCTTGAATATGCCAGCCATGGTGGCTCACCCCTGTAATCCTGGCACTCTAGGAGGCTGAGGCAGGTGGATTGCTTGAGGTCAAGAGTTCTAGACCAATCTGAGCAGAGCGAGACCCCATCTCTAAAAATAGCCGGGTGTTGTGGCAGGTGCCTGTAGTCCCAGCTACTGGAGAGGCTAAGGCAAGACGATTGCTTAAGCCATGAGTTTTTGAGGTTTCTGTGAGCTATGATGATGCCATTGCACTCTACTCAGGGGGATAAAGTGAGACTCTGTCTCAAAAAACAATAACAGCCCCCCCCAAAACCCACGAAGTCTTTAATAACTTGTATAGGGATTTAGTACCAGAAGAAAGAAAAAAGAAACAGTTTAGTACCATAAGAAGAAAAGAAAAGCCTGATTACTCAAGCATCTCTTTGCATTATTCTTTGGAAATTTCTGTTTTGCAGCTGGAGAATCAAAAGGGTGCCACTTTAAAGTTTCACTGTCTGTGGTTTGAGGACCCATCTGGTGAGCTGATCCAATGAGTCCACAAAGTACATCCAAGAGTTTCAGGGCACACTTGATGGCTGCTCTAGCCCCAGACTTTGTGTTTATTTTCTTCCTTTTATAGAAATTGGACCAGCATTCATTCAGAGAACAGCACAGATAGCTGACAGGAAGTCCAGTTCCAGTGCTCGGTGGAGGAGAGCAATCTAATGCCAAGTCTGCTACAGATATTTTTTCCTTCTCATGTGATGTGTGTAGGACACTAACATGTTGACCCTGGACCCAACCCTAAAACTCATGGAACACGAGGTGACCTTTTCATGTTCCTTATACTAAGAGAGGATTTGACTCAAATATAGAGAGGACAGTCTAGAGATGAAGAGGAATACAACTTTAGAAGAGAAGGGAACCCAGATAGTTATAAGCTGTTTCACTAGACCTCATAGAGGTTATATGTAATTCATCTTTGAGCTCAACATTTGGTGAATGAAGCATGTAGCTTAATAAATAATTATTGAATATATGAATGAATGGAAAGTGATCTAGCCTGGGCCAGGGAAAATAAATAGTAATTTTGGAATAAAGCAATATAAGCCTTTTGAAAAACAAAAAGAAAATCTTAAAGTAAGATTGCAAAGAAAAATAAAGCATAAGATCTGTCATAGTCTGGACAGCCGGTTACCAAATTTTTCTCCCAGCCTCTAAGCTGCAATTGGGATCACTTGCTGTTCTCTCATGCTTCCCCAATCACCCCTGAAAGTCCTGCTCCTCGTTTGGGGAGGGACATACTAACTAAAACAGGAACTTTTCCCTCCTGGAGATCTAGTTATTACATGTATTTAAAAAGGTAAGAAAATATCTGGTTAAAGTTCATACCTCAGGCCAGGCAGGCATGGTAGCTCATACCTGTAATCCTAACACTCTGGGAGGCTGAGGCAGGTGGATCGCTTGAGCTCAGGAGTTTGAGATTAGTCTGAGTAAGAGCAAGCCCCTAATTCTGCTAAAAAAAAAAAAAAAAAAAACTAGCCAGGCATGGTGGTGGGCACCCTAACTCCTGGGAAGGCTGAGGCCAGAGGATCACTTGAGCCCAAGAGTTTGTTCTTTCTGTGTTCTACGACCCCAAAGCAATCTAATCAGGGTAACAGACTAAGACTCTGTCTAAAAAAAAAAAAAAAAAAAAATCATACCTCAAAAACTAAAAGGTTAAAAAAAAAAAAGCTAGCGGGGATTGTAGTGTAGACCACGCTCAGGTAAGCCTTTGCTGCCCTCTGGTAAAAGGAGGCTTGCCTGCTGGCCTCTGTCCCCCTTACTGCTAGACACTCAAATAAGGGGCACAAAGCTGTTAATCAGAATTTAATTTCTTGTCATGACCACTGGGAACTCATCCTCAGCAGTAATTATCTGTATGAAATCTATCTCCCCCAGGCCATTAAGAGGGCTGGGTCTCAGTCACAATCATGTACCGGTAGCAAGCAAGAAAAAAAGCACGAGAAGGTACGCGGATGACGAGTCAGTGAATGAGGGCCTGTCGCTGAGTCTGCTGTGTGCTTCGCAGAGAGAGTCCTTTGAGGGCTTCAGTGAGAGAGACCACAAAGCTCTTGCCCCAACAAATCCAGAATTCTTGACATAAATGATCTGTTGCCCCTGTAAGAAAGAGTCGTAAAAAACGTGTACACCCTACGACTCACGAAATACCTCTGGATGTAGATTCAAAGAATCCAAAATTTGAAAATACTATGAATGTAGTTCCGAATTACTTCTTATTGTGAGGCATTTGGCAAGGATTTAGTTAAGTAAATTTGAGTAGAGCACCTTGGTGAGATATGCAGAGTCATAAATAAGTATGGCTACCAAGACCATGTACCAGCATCCCTTCTAGCAACCAGTAGTTACTTAATTAATTAATACTGGGTTATAACATTAAGTTCAGGTATTGGTTCCACTTACCTACTGAACTCTCCTTTTGCATTACAAGGTCTTCTCTGGGACCTGAGTAACAGTTTTTTGTTTTGTTTTTTTTTTTGAGACAGACCCTCAAGCTTTCACCCTGGATAGAGTGCTGTGGCATCACAGCTCACAGCAACCTCCAATTCCTGGGCTCAAGCAAGTCTCTTGCCTCTGCCTCCCAAGTAGCTGGGACTGCAGGCGTCCGCCACAACACCCGGCCATTTTTTGGTTGCAGCCGTCATTGTTGTTTGGTGGGCCCGGGCTGGATTTGAACCTGCCAGCTCAGGTGTATGTGGCTGGCGCCTTAGCCCGCTGAGCCACAGGCACCAAACCTGAGCAACAGTTTTTATTAAACTAGCTCCAAAGATGGTTATATCTCCCTTAAACCTCAGGTTCCTAATTTGAGCTTGGGTATTAAAAAAAAAAAAAAAATCCCCTCAAGAAGTGTAGTAAAGGTGAAAGAACCTCAGAATTTGGTGGTCTAAGTCATATCCTCTACTTCAGGTTTTGATTTTGAGTCAATGAATCTGAAATTTACACTTCCAGTCTTCCTCTTTGTAGCTCTAGAAGCACTTATCCATATCCCTGCCTGATGTCTCCACTTGGATGTTTTATAGCTATTTCAACTCAGCATGTCCCAAACTGAGTCCATGCTCCTGCCCTCCTTTCCACCAGTCCTTTCCCCAGGTCCTAACTCAAAAATGGCCCTAGTACCCATCCAAGCCAAAACCCAGAGAGTCTGTCTGTACTACTTTTCCTCTGCTACCACAACCAAATAATCCCAACTACTATTCATTCCACTGCTCAGTAATTCTTGATATTAGGAATTAATGTCTCAATCAATTCTTTCCACTTTTATCACCATCATTATCTACAGCCTAGCATTTCTTCCTAAATAACTCCAACTGCCACGTGATCAGGTGCCCCCATTTCCACCTGGTAGCCAAAACAGACTTTCTAAATATATATCATTCCTTTGCTTAAAACCCCTTAGTTAATTATTACTGCTAGTTTCACAATACTAGCGGACAGTCTTCAGTCCTTATATATGTTTTTTGTGGTCTATAATGACTTTAAAAAGTTGAAGTGGAGGCCAGATGCAATGGCTCACACCGGTAACCCCCACACTTTGGGAGGCTAAGACAGAAGGATCACACAAGCCCAGGAGTTCCAGCGAGACCAGCCTGAGTGAGCAACATAGCAAGACCCAGTCTCTAAAAAAAATTTTTTTTAATCAGCTGGGTATGGCAGCTCACATCTTTTGTTTCAGCTACTAGGGAGGCTAAAGTGGGAGGATCCCTTGAGCTCAAGAGTTTGAGGCTTCAGTGAGCTATAATTATACCACTTCACTCTAGCCTAGGGGAAAGAGCAAGACTCTGTATAAAAGAAAAGAAACAATATTAAAGGGAATTAATTTTGCTTTTTCTCTTTTTTGAAGAGACAGAGTCTCACTCTGTCACCTAGACTGGTCTTGAACTCCTTGACCTCAAGCAATCCTTCCACCTTGGCAACCCATGCCAAGTTTATAAGTGTGAGCCACCCATGCCTGGACTACTTTGGTACTTTTTGTGATACCTGTTCTTATCACTAGAGACACTGTAGGGTGTCACAAAAACTAGCTGAGGAATTGTTATCTCAGAGAGAATGAAGAAAATAGAGGGAGTAGACAAGGAAGGTACTGAAATTGGGATATGGCCCCTTGGGACTAGACGCTATCTGCTTCCCAGGGGAAACACACGTACACATACAGAAGAGAGGCAGGGAAAAGTCCATAGAAAAATCCTCTCCTCTGCATGAATTCCTCTGGCTAATGCATTTGCCATGGGGATGTCCCACAACCTATGAGGAACTGAAACCCTTTCCTTCATCTCAACAGGGTGTCCAGCAATGTCACTAGGATGCACAGGGGAGTTCACTCGCCTGTGTTTCCCTAAGGAGTGCATTTTCTGGCCCATTACACACAGATCCTATGTGCAATTTAAGGCTTACTTTGATCCTGAGCCCCGCTGGAGCTCCTTAAATCAAATAAGGAAGAGAACAAAGGACCTGGAGAGAAGCAGCCGCTTCCAGAGGCAGGGACTGCGGGTAGGTGCTCTGACACATCGTTGTAGTGTGGCAGTTGAAAGTTTTCTTCCAGGCCTTCTCACCACCTGCCTGTGTGAGCTTCATTCTCCTTCAGTGTCTCCCTCAGCGGCAAGCTGTCAAGGTCAGTGCAGGGAGGCAAAAGCACTTTGGAAAAGGTACAACCCTGCAAGCTTGGGCTAGAGCTGCCACTTCCTCTTGGGAGCCCCTCCCCTGGCAGAGCATGGCCATTAGCAGGTTGGTTCTTAGGAGACCTTATGAGAAGGCTCAACCCCACCCCGACTCAGTAGGAAACAGAACTCCCCTGGACAAGGACAGATCTTCCCTCTCTCCTGCTTGAATCAGGTGTTCAATTCACGTGGCACTAAGAAAAGCATGCTAGGGAAGTAGAATCACAAAGCAGGCTTTGATAATGCTGTGATGAAAATAGGTCAACCTGCTTTATGATTCAAACCTGGCCTCAACCCAGAGTCTGGGTTTTTTGGGTTTGGGTTTTTTTTTTGATCAAATAAATTTTTTTAAAACAATGACAATTCTTCTGGCATTAGGACTGTAAGTGGGCCAACCACATCTGCTAAGAAGTAAATCTCTGCTACACATTGTTGATGAATGTCCCAGCCTGACTCCCAGAATCCTGGTTCCCTAAGTACAAATCGGCCTCAGATGACAGGGTGGGGAGGGATGCTGACCAAGGGGACTCTACGAGCAGACACAAAGTTGTGTCTCAGCAGACTTGTCGGCCCTGCGCTTCACCTTTCTATTTCTATTCATTAAACTTAATTTATGAAGCAAGTATTTTAGCAGAAGTCTAGGTGTGATTAGACAAAGGCATGTGAAGATGGCAGCTCTGACCCACATTAAAAATGAAGTAGGCAACTCAATTTGACACATCCGTTTCTTCAAAAAAAAAAAAAAAAAACAGAAAATGAAAAAGAACTGGAAGTATAAAGAAAAGGCATGAATTAAGCTTTTCATTCTTCAGAAAAGCCTCAAGCACAGATATACTTTGGGGATTTTTGTCTACTAAGACATTATATTTTTTTCTCAAGTCCCTCCACAACCTCTCACCATTCTGGATTTCCAAATCAAAACCAAGAGGCTCTAATAGAGTCATCTTTGCAACGCGGCAAGCTGGAAGGCAAGTATGCCTTGAGGACACACATCCTTTTCAGCCTTTCATGAAGCAAATACAGGTAGCACAACAGTTGCAGCAATCCACTAACCACGCAAATCTTTCAACTTCCAAGAATAATAAAGGAGAGATAATCTTCAATCTTCAAGGAACGTATAAGTTAAGCAGGGGTAGAAAATCCCCAACAATTGGAACAATGAAAAAGCAACCAAAGGTGAGCTCGCTGAGAGCAGAAACCGAGTCTTCTTTTTTCTGTCCTAAGTCCTGTAAATATTGGGTGATAAAGGAATGGGGGCAATGGATGAATAGACAGATGAACCGAGGGGCTATAAATGCAATAAGATGTTGCACCACATGGGAAGAAGTGGTGCAGATTCTGCATTTTGGAATAATAGAATGAAAACGGGGGCATCACTGGGGGAAAGAAGTGGGAACATCAGTCCAAGCACCTTCCCACCCCAGCCCCACACCAGCACACATGTCAGAAGATCCCTGAGGGCAGGAACTATGTGCCTCTATTTTCTGCCTCCCTGCCAGCACACATGAGACGATCAGAGAGTTATGTGTTAATGAATGAGAATGAACAGAAAGAGGAGTGGGCAGATAAAAATAGTCACCCAGGGTGTCCTGATTCCACCTGAGGTAGGGACAGCCTGACTTGGCTCACCACCCCAAAGCTCTGTACACCAGAGCTGCTGTCACTCCAAGACAGGTCAGTGTCTTTCATTGTGGAAAATAAATGTTCTCCCTGTGCTTTTCTAAAAAGGAAAGAGGAGTTTGAAAATCTATGAAGGTAATAATCAACACATTGAATCCCACAAAGGCGAAAAAGAGAAAGAGAAGAAAATCTGTGAAGGGGTACACTCCTCTCACCGAGTTATAAAGCAGACTACGTCAGACAGGAAAACAAATGACTCTGCCACTCCAGCACCTTGTGGCTCTCTGAGGGGCTGGCCACTTGTACACCTGCTTAACAAAATGCCAAGGCAGCTGCCATGCCCCTATCCTCTGCTGGGCACCTCACATCCACCTGGCAGAGCTTCTGATTATAAACAGAGTGAGGACTCATGAGGAAGAAACCCCTGTGGAGAGTCCCAACTGAGGTTCTGCAGCCACAGGCCTTACACTGTGCAGGATGAGCAGCCAACACAAATCCTTCTCAGGTCGAGGAGGGGGCCTAGATGAGGTTCCCAAGCACACCCACCTCATAATAGGTAGAGAGGCATATTTGGGTCTAGCCCTGTACCTGGGGATGACAGGGCTTATAAACCCTGTAAAGAGAAGACAGCTCAGACCACATTAGGCATGTGCTGGCCAGACAGCCTCTCAGCTTGCTGGCAGGATGTGCCAAGGTTTGTCCCGGTGCTAAATAAAAAGGGTCAAGCAAGGACCAGGCAGGGAGACTGACAATGGAAATGTCTCCTCCACATGGTCAGCCTGAGGATCCTGGAAGTAGCAAATTTTTCTAAACAATCTGCTCTACCACAAGTCAGCACACATGTGGATTTATATCCACCTCAAATTATTTTATTCCCTGAATAAGCTGCACAAATAAGTTTCTGGGCAGAGATGAGACATAATCTTGCCCATCGGGTGCACAGTCTAAATGAAACATTCCTCAATAAACTGTACATAATTTAAGAGTTTTTTAAGTAAGTTTTAAAAATGAGCCCATATGCCAATTTTCTTCCTCTTAGACTCTAAGTAGTTATGCTTTCAAGGGTAACAGAGACCTCTGAAAATTGAGGGGAAATGTGCACAATTTTAGGGAGCTCCCAGATCACCTAAAACTCAATGGAAGGCTCCTAAGATGTCCATGGCCCCCTGTCAAGAGCTCTGTCCCAAAGGAAAGGCTGTTTGCACCAATAGCACTAGAACAGGAAAGGGGAAGGGGGGGAGTGGGGGATGAAAAATGACATTTTCCCCAAGTCATAGCCTGCAGGGGAGACTTAACTTGCTACTACAGAGCTTTCAGATTCCAGGATTTCTTCCTGGGTACCCCCCACCTAGGGATTCACCTGACATCCTTCTTATGTGATACTTACTCGTTCCTCTACTTAGAGTGCTTTCTCCTGCAACCTTCAAATGTTCAAATCCTAACCACCCTTTCCAAGACAGGCTCAAACGCCCCTCCTTTCAAAGCCCTACTTGCCCAGCTCCCTACACTCCCAATAACTATAAGAAAGGCCTTCTGCTACCCAGGACCCAAAGTGCATTCCCTAACCCTCTCTTGGGTTGCTGGCCACTTTATAAACTGAGTCACAATTTTTCTGTATACACATCCTCCCTCTTTCTCTCAACTCAGATGTTTAAAGGGTGAGGTTACACATCTACTGCATCTTCCACAGTATAGCCCAGCTGAGGACCTTACACATGAAATGTCTGCTGGTGAATGAAAGAGCCAGAGGACGGCAGGGTGAGAGAGTGAGGGAAGACCCACCGACAGAAAGCAGCACCCTTTTCTACTGTGCTGAAAGAGAAGGCAGGGAGAGGGAAATGTTGTGATCTTCAAACAAAGACGCAGAAGAATGAACCCCCATCAAGAGTAGAATGCTAACTAAGGGTGAAGAGTCTGGGCATATAATATGTGGTACAAAGAATGATAAACAGGAGGAGGACCCAAGATGTAGGCTGATACAGAAATTAGCGCAATGCTGTGAGAACAGTCTGAAGGCTCCACTAGAGGCAGCTGCTTCAAGAAGTCCAGACACTAGCTTGATTCTGAGCAGTAACCACAAACCTAGAGGTGCAGGTAAAATTACCTAAGCATCAGCTTCTCTGCTAAAAGCACCAACCCAATGGACCTTCTTGTTTCCACACCTTAAATTATTAGCAAACAGTGGCAGGAAGAGCAAGTTTTTGGGCTCCGGCTCTGCCACCATCCAACCCCCGAGATCCTGGGCCTGCTTCTCTCTAGGGACTATAGTTTTCCTGTTCTCCAGCCCTGAAGTTCTAAAAAGCCATTAAGTATTTAGAAAATGCCTGCTCTGTCTCACACTGACTAGACTCCAAGAAAATGACAGAAAAAATGTTAAGACAAGGCTCTTTCTTTTCCTGAAACTTTCCATCTACTTAGGAAAACGTGATACAAAAACAACTGCTTGGTCACTAAAATCATATTAGGGTGTGGGGTGAGTGTAATGTTTATGCATCTGCCTAGGAGAGGTACAAAAAGAAACATTCCAAAAGGTTAACAGTGGTCATCTCTTAGCTATTTTCTATGGGTAACTATTGTTGTTTACCATTTTCTGTGAGTTCAAAATTTTATACATGGAAAATGTAGCTTATTTATTACATTCATTTAGGTAAATAAAATAAAGCACCCAGCTCTCAAGAGTGGACTGGGCAGGAGGTATATACATATTAGCCACACATCCAATATTACAGGATTCCATCACATTTTGGTGACAAGAACACATCCTCACATTTGTACGAGGCTTAACTTTTTACCAAACATTTCAGATCCTCCCTTTCTTGTAAGCTACAAACCACCCTTGAAATAAGCAGAACAGGTATTACTAGCCTCATTTAGAGACAGGGACTCTGAGAGGCTAAGCATACCTAGGCCACTGAACAATGTCTCCAGACTGCTAAGGTGGCCAAAACTGAACTCAGATCCAGATCTTCACCTCCTGGCCAGTGCACCTTTCTTTTCCCACTGTCACTTATTAACTCCATTTACTGAACAAATATCATATGACCATTATACATTAGTCACTGTGACAAGCAGACGTGTGTGTGCCTGTGTGTGAGAGTGAGCGAGAAAGGGAGCTTGAAGACTAAACAAACTTCACTGAAGACACAAGGAACTTCTACTGTAATCTAAGAAAGACAAGTATATCCCATTCCTTTATTCATTCAAAAAATATTTATTAAATTCCTACCATGTGCCAAGCACTGTGCTAGATATTAGGAAATAAATGCCAGGCAAATAGGACATGGTCTCTGCCTTCCCAACTCTTTATGCCAAAAAGGACCAAGTAAGGTTATGAGGATGCTTTAGATCAAAGCTGTCCCTGCATCTAGAAAAAGTCACAGGTCACACTCTACAGATGGTGAATGTCTCTTTCCACAGGCAGGTAAACAGGGTTAATTAAACTGCACATTTATTTATTTACTCAACAAATGAGTACCTATTGTGTATAAAGCAAGATACTTGATACCATAGGAGACACAAAGGATATGGCCAAGTGTCTGCCAAGCACTTTCTCTACTGGAGGTGCTGGCTGCTGTGACAGGCACTGGCTGAGCAGTACTCACCATCAGTGTAGCAGGAGCATCCAGATGAAATATATATCTATATCTCACTTACTGAGAGCAAATGAGCAAAGCAAGAGAACTCTTGATTCTTCACCTTGCTAACTTTATGGGTCTCCTATTTATGACATTGTGCATTCTTTTATAACCCTCTCAAAAAAAAAGCCAGGTATAATCCTCATTTATTGGGCATGACACATCTGGATAGTACCAAATTATTCCTTCATAAAAGGATGTATAAACCAGAGAGAATCACTTTGGATGACCAGTTGTAGGACAATACCATAAGGGAAGGAAGAGCTACAGTGGTCTTTGTACTTGCCAGGAGCCCATTTTTGATAAAAATGTGAAAAGGAGTACCAATCTGTTCACATAACTGAAGTAAAGACCTTCAATCTTTTCACAAGCCTCACCCTGGCTCCTCCCACCAGCTGCTTCCTTAATTTCAAGATGGCCCAACTCAGCTTCTGGGCTCTTGCACAGCACTGCCTGATCCTGTGTTCTTTCCACAAAAGTGCTTTGCCTGTGTCTGTACCAGACAGGAAACTGAAGACAGTATAAAGGGATCAGATTTGACAATTCAAAGTCACACAGCCTCCCACCCCACTAATCAAAGCCCTGCCTGCTGAGACACACTGGTCAGCAGATGGTGGAGATCCAAAGGTAAGTTCAGGGCAACCTGATTTGCTTGAAGGGTGTTTTTGAAAATCAGGTAAATACAGCTTTGTTCATTTGTTAACTGAACAAAGAAAAATAAATTCCCTCACAAATCTTTGTAAGAAACAAAATAACCACTTCCAAAATCTCAGAAAGGATATCATTTCCCAAATGATAAGGTTTTTTGTTTTAGATGTCGTATATGAGGCACCTTTACTTGGAGTGCCCTATAATAACAAGGTCTTTTAATTAAAAGAAACCAAACTAGAAAACTACTTAGGAAGATGTTCCAAAATTAAATAAGGAAAGAGAAATTTGATTATGATCAACTGAAGTTCAAGTTGTGCTTTACCGTTTTTTAACATGACTGCTTGGTCCATCTGTTTGATTCCAGAATGTCTTTTCTGGTGATTTTATGTTCTTTGAATGAGCCTGTCAATGTCAGTTTTAGCTTACTATTAAAAGTAAAAATATTAAGACAGTCTTATAAATTGCAGTTTGGATCACCTGCATTATCCACAGGTAAGTTAGCAGCAGCCCTGTCTCAGAGGGCAGTTCTGAGCAAGTCCCCGAGTTGAGAGCTAAAGGCTAAACCTGGCTTCTCCTCCCCCAGCCTGTGTGTTCCCTCTGCTGCCGGAGCCTGGCCAGGCTGTCAGAGGTGCCCGCTTACCCTGAGTACACACGTCTTGTTGGAGGTCTTTAATGGTTCTTCTTCACAACGATGTGAACAGCTCGCCAACTACGGTCCCATCTCTGCTCTCATTCTCTTCTTAACTGCATTGGATGCATCCTAAAGCACAGCTCAGATGGATAGTACATTCTCCTCCAGATGGGCTACATAATTTGCAGGGCCCCATGCAAAACGAAAATGCAGGGCCTCTTGCTTTACAAGTACTAATAATTTCAAAATGACAACAGCAGAGCATTAAGCCAATTATGGAGCCCTGGGCAACTGCATAGGACACACATCCATGAAATCTGCTAAACTCCTTACTCTGGTATGCAAGCTCCTCTACCAGCCAGCTCCACTATACCACCTCCTGGTGGCCTCAGGCCCCAGAAATTCTCCTGTTTCACAGATTCATCCTCACCATCCCATCTCTGTGCTTTGTTTGTACCCTTCACCATCAGGAAGAAGAGTTGAGAGTTCCCTCTGCCACACCCTTGCAAACTTCTGTCTGGGCTACCATGGCTTTTTATGACATCTTCAATCAAGAAAGGAACTGCTACTTGTCTTTGAATGCCCAGTTCCAAGCACAGAGCCTGGCATAACATGAACATCAAGAATGAACGAATCAGCTCCCTGTCCCTTACCTCTGCCTGGCCACCCCTTTCCTCCACCCCATCTTTCTCTCTACAGTGATGCCTATAAAACCACATTCCTTCTTCAGACTCAGCTCAGATGCCGCCTCCTCTGTTCTCCTGCCTGGATGAGGTCCTACTCTATTCTGGGATTTCTGTATGTTCCCACTTCTCTGACAGCTCTTGCTCATATTATACCCTGCATCACAGGATCTATACACTTGGCCTACCACACATACAGACTGGGCTGCAGACACCCCAGGAATGGGGCTTTTCACAGTTCCTTTCTATCCCCAACAGACTTCAGGGTGTTTTGCACATGGTGATTCTCCATAAGTCATTTTTGACTGGATGACAAAAACAGATTAAGTGATTTCCCCTTGCCATGTCCCCTCTTAAAATAGATCTTTTCAAAACACATCAAGGTTGAAGGTATGTGAAATTAAAAGTTTATAAAAATATTAAAGGTAGAATCAACTTAATTTTTTAAAGAAGTGTCTTTGGAAGCAACATAAAGAAGTGGCACTCTTTAAGTACTACAAGGAAGAATAAGAGGATAGATTCTGCCACCTGGGAATTCTGTCTGCTGGATACTGCCTGGAGTTCTTTACCCACATCACCTCACAGCCCTCACACCTTCAGGACAGGCACTGTTATGTTCTCTTCCTGCTGTGTGTGGCCGACTTCACTTCTCCTAGTGAGAACTTCCTTCTCTTAGGGGAATCCTTTCCTCATATGGTTTGGGTAGAGGTAACTCCACTCTCTTCTGGCCACTGCAGGACCTTAAGACTCTATTCCCCTGGCCACAGTGAAAAGGACAAAAACAGACTGTGCCCCTAGCCAAAAACTCAGATGTCTCTGTGGGATTTCTCTAATTTTTCTATTGGAAAAGCACTATTTTGCCTAGGTTACCAAGCTGGTAGGACATGAATTTGGAGCTGCCAGCTGTTGTATTCTCTTGCTGCTGTGTGTGGCCGACTTCACTTCTCCTAATGAGAACCTCCGTCTCTGTGCTGCCATTACATCCAAGGAGAAAGCCATGCAGAGCAACCACTGCTGAAAGATAAGGAGACGGCACCACACCAGCACTGGCACTCTGGAATCTAGAAGCACCTGAGGTCAGCCACACCCCAAGCTTCCTTTGGCATAAGTCGATTTGAGCTGGGCCTCTGTACTTGAAACTCAGATTGCCTAAGTGAGTACAAAGCTCTGAGAAGGGACCAATCACCCCACCTTCCAGATAAGAAAGCTGAGCCTGAGGCAGAGCCCCAAAGTAGTCTAACCACATGGCCAGTGAACAGTGGGACAAGAAATTAACTCAAACTCTGAGGCCCACATCTCACTATTCTAAGAGAGGGGGTATTAACCAGGCTGCACAGCTCTGAGAGCCTCTACAGCAAAGTACAAGGGAAAAAGTACCATTAAGAACTGTACTGTTGCATGACTTAAAGCTATCTTCTCTTAGAAAAGAGGTAAAATAAACACACAGGTGAACAATGTAAGCATTTATCAATTCTACTCAGTGAATCAAATGAACCAATATGAAAAGTGAATGAAAAATGACAGTGCTTTGTCAGAAATATAACGTGCAAAAATCCTCTCCCATTCTGAGGGCCGTCTACTTGCTTTACTTACTGTGTTCTTGGCAGTGCAGAAGCTTTTTAGTTTGATCAGATCCTAGTAATGTATTTTTGATGTTGCTTCAATTGCCCGGGAGGGGTCCTCCTCATAAAGTATTCTCCCAGGCCAATTTTTTTAAGTGTTTCTCCTGCACTGTCTCCAAGAATTTTTATAGTTTCATGTCTTAAGTTTAAATCCTTTAACCAGTGACAGTCAATTTATGTTAGAGGAGAAAGGTGTGGTGGGTCCAGTTTCAGTCATCTACAAGTCGGCAGCCAATTCACTCAGCACCATTTGTTAAATAGGGAATCTTTCCCCCAATTTATATTTTTGATAGGCTTATCAAAGATCAAATGGCTTATCAAAGATCAAATGACAATGTGATGCATTGTCTGCAGACAGTGTCTGCGTTCATCTCTTGGTTTTCAATTCTGTTCCATACATTTACCTCTCTATTTTTGTGACAGTACCATGCTGTTTTGATCACTATAGATTTACAGTACAATTTGAAGTCTGGTAACATGATACGTCCTGATTTGTTTTTATTTCTGAGTAATGTCTTGGCCATTCCAGGATTTTTCTGTTTCTTTTTTTTTTTCTTTTTGGTTTTTTCTGTTTCAATCCACAGAGAACTCAAACTTATTAATAAGAAAAGAACAACTGATCCCATTTTACTGTGGGCAAGAGACATGAACAGAAGCTTCTCTGAAGAAGACAGGCACAAGAAAAAATGCTCATCATCTTTAATCGTCAGAGAAATGCAAACCAAAACCACTTTGAGATATCATCTAACTCCAGTAAGAGCAGACCACATCACAAAATCCCAAAACTACAGATGTTGGCATGGATGTGAAGAAAAGGGAACACTTCTGCACTGCTGGTGGGAATGCAAGTTAGTAGATTCCTCTTGGAAAGAAGTTTGGAGAACACTCAGGGATCTAAATGTAGACCTGCCGTTTGATCCTGCAATTCCTCTACTAGGTGAACATCCAAAAGACCAAAAATCAATTGGCAACAAAGACATATGCACCAGATTGTTCACTGCAGCTCAATTCATAATTGCCAAGCCTTGGAAGACGCCCAAGTACCCATCAACCCATTAATGGATCAATACATTGTTGTATATGTATACCATGGAATACTATGTAGCATTAAAAAAAAGATGGAGACTTTACCTTTTTTATGTTTACTTGAATGGAACTGGAAAATACCCTTCTTAGTAAAGTATCTCAGAAATGGAAAAAAAAATATCCAATGTACTCAGTACTACTATAAAACCAATTTATAATCACTCACACTTTCATGTGAGAGATGAATTGCAACTATAGCCCAGGATGAAGGAGGGAAGGGGAGGAAAATGGGAAGGGAGGTGGGTGGTTCCATAGAGGGAGGGTTAATGGTGGAACCACACCTATGGAGCATATTGCAAGGGTACAAGTCAAGTTTGTCAAGTATTGAACACAAATGTCTTAACACTATTAAGTAAATGAGGTGAAAGCTTATGTTAATTAGTAGGATGTAAGCACTCCAATTTGTACAAAAAATTAACACATTGTATCCCCCCCCAAAAAGAAATAAATAAAAAAAAAAAAGAAAAGAAAAATGACGATGATCCTTTATTGGTAACATAGGATGAATCCTGACTGGCTGCTGCTCAGGGACTGGCTGCCACATTCCTCCAGGTGATAATGGTTAAAAATAAAAACTGCTACAAAAGCAATGTAGACAAATTCAAGAATGGTATAAAATAATGGTTCCACGATAGATTATTAAAGGAAGTTATGCATATATGGAGTACACCCCTACATTTTTAAGGTGATGGCTGGAAGGGTCATTGGGTCCACCCACACTAACTCCCTTAATTCCACTCTCAGTGGCAGAGTGTTGGACTAGAACAGCCATTAGACTGATGGAGGATGGGGATCCTTGTGTTCTTACATGAAAATATTATGGAAAGCAATGACTTTCTCGCTCAATGGCTTTTAGCACTTCTGTACACTGAAGATTTCACTGGGAATCCTCTCATCTAGAACCTGAACTTTATTTAAATCCATTTAAAACTTCAGAGAAAACACTCACCAGAAAACTTTCATTGGGCACCATTTTGATTTAAGAAAGCAAACTGACCTACTACAAGTCAAACTGTAGGGGCCTCTTGCTATTTTTCTAATATAACAAATGTCAGAGGTATCTTCCAACTCCTTCATGGGCCACTGTGATGAAAACAGATGGCACATCTCCCAAATGAAAGCAGCATACTCCCTCTGTGGGCCATGGGTCTTATCTGAAGCCAAGACACCCAGGAGAACTAATAAAGCAAAGATGCAACAAGGACGATCAACACTGCACTTTGTCTAGTTTCAACAGGGAAAGGCAAGGTTTCCATAAGACATCTTTTTTCTCTCAACTAAAAATTGACACTCTAGAAAAAAACTATTGCAATTTTTCCATCATCTATTTAGCCATCTATAAGCCTAATTTTAAGAAGAGAAAAAACTTTGCCAATTAAGGGCTATTTTCCCCATTTTCAATAAGATATTGCAAGGATTCACTTAGTGACTTTTGCTGTGGGGATACAAGTATTAGCAAATATTTCAACTAACAATCCAAAGCCAGGTCTTGTCACATGAACAAGTGTTTATCACCCTTTAAGAAAAAGAGAGGCGACTGAAGGTTTTTAAAATAGACATGACTAGTAAAAAATCTATCCAAATACCTTAAACCAATTGGTGTGTGTCTTCACTGTCATGAAGTAACCAAGAATGAACTAAAAGGACATTGCTATTTGTCCACTGGGCTGGGTAATCCTCTTAATTAGAGTAACACAGAATGCTTTCCTTACCAGCAGAATAACAACCAACTCTGGACCCTGCAGTGCAGTGTACCATGGCCACACTGGTGGAAATTCAGCAATTTCCTGCCAGGTTCTCATATCTCTACTGAAGGCAGAAAGCAAGTCAAACAACAAATGATTACCACTAACAACAAAAATGAGCATAATCCCAAATGAATCCATTTTCTATCTATCACTGACAAAATAGGAATTGCCCTGAACCCGTCCTGCCCAGCCCTGACTCTTCCCCCCACTCTGCCCATGCACAGCAGCACCTCCACACCCTCAGCCTTGACAGGGATCTCTGTGACTCTCCCCTGATCTCCATGTATTCCCACCCCACAGAGCAAGTGTCTCTCTCCTCAGAGCTCCCACAGCTTTCTGTGCACAGTCAGGGTATCACATTCACAATATCTGTGCAGGAGTTGGGTATGGACACCACTGCTGGTATTACTGCACTCTAAGCTCCTCTGGGGTCTGACCTACGCCTGATCTTCTCTAAGTACCCCACAGAAGATTGCAGTATTCAACAAAGACCCCAAATACTAAGATGTGGCTGTCTTGTGCTTCTGTCCTAAGATGCCAAAGGAATCACAATGAAAAGACACCACTGCGATGCCCCTGAGAATTCCAGAGCAGCATGTGATGTGGGACAGCTGAAGCCTGTCTGGGTCTGAGCAGGGGTCTTATCCTCGCAATCTGAAGTTACCGCGAGGTTTGCTTTGAGCTCTCTGGGCTTCTTCCTTACAATCCCAAGAGAGTCAAAATAAACTGGCTGGTTGGGCACACTTGTGTGAGTTAGTGCACATCAATAACAGTGAACACAAGAGAATGAGTGTGGGGGGAGTAAGGTGAGGGCGAGAGGAGATACTACAGCTGCCTAAGGGAGGCCTTAAAATGGTAAAGTACACAAAAAAAATGGATTTCCCATAAAATTCAACAAGCTTATGAGAAGAAATGGTTAAAGGGTTAAAATAATCCTCCCCCCCGCCCAATCCATCTGGAAGAATTTTGTAGTCAATGATTTTGACCTACACTTAACATTTTGTGCTCAACATAATCTGGCTTACTTTAGACTTAAAAATAAACACTTCCCTCCCGTCAATGGAATACTCTCCTAAGGGGCTAACAAGAAATCAAGCGAGGCAGACGGGGCCCTGTTGAGACATGGATCCCATGACATGGGAGGCACCCCCTGGAGCTGGAAGGCATTCCAAAAGGTACCTACTTGGGAGCAGAAAAAGAGATGTGCGTGTACACACTGCATGTGCAAGCTGGATGCACCCAGCAGACAGCAGGGAAGACAAGGCCGAGACCTCATCATTTACAATAGAGACGACATGAAACTGGAGTACAAAACACTGAGTATCTTTGCTGTAAGTACCAGGCATCCGGAGATAGCAGTCAGACTTGCCCTCTCATCCTCCCTCCCCCATGGCATCACACAGCAGAAAGAACATGGGCCTCCCTGTTAGGAGACCTATACTGTAAACCTACTTTGCCAACAATCATTCTACCTTCCCTTTGCCAAGAGTTACTCATTCAATTACTTCAATTACTTGCTTATTCCTTGACTTTTTTTTTTTTTTTCTGAAACGGAGTCTCACTTTGTCATCCAAGCTAGAATGCAATTATAGTTCACTGTAGCCTCAAACTCCTGGGCTCAAGTGATCCTTCACCCTCAGCCCCCCAAGTAGCTGGAACTACAAGCATGTACCACCACATCTGGCTAATTTTTTCTACTTTTAAGTAACGATGGGGACTCACTCTTGCTCAGGATGGTCTCAAATTCCTGACCTCAAGCAATCTGCCTGCCTCAGCCTCCCAGAGTGCTGGGATTATAGCTGTGAGCCACTGTGCCTGGTGCCTTTAACTCTCTCATTTCAAAAAAGTATAAGAAACCGATGGTGGTGAGGGTTCACAGTAATGTTAACATACTTGATGATCCTGAACTCTTATAAGTTAACTAAAATGGTATATTTTATGTTAGGTATATTTCACCACAATAAACAAAAGCCTAAGAATTGCCCACTATGTGCCAGCCACTGAGCAAACCCAATTCATGCAAACATTCATTCATTCAAACACTTGTAGAGTGAGTGCCCAGAAGTATCAAAATACTGGACATACAAAATGAAAGAACAGAAGTCCCCTCCCTTCTGGAGCTTTCATTCTAGTGGAGGAGACAATAAATAAAATATGTGCAATGTATCGGATGGTAGAGAGGAATAAGTACAAAGGAGAAAAATAGGCCAAGAGGGCATTCATAGTGTGAAATGGCAGGGGCAGGTGTAATTTTACACACAGGGGCCACAGACAGGCTCACTGAAAAGGTGACTTTGAGTAAAGATCTAAAGAAAATAGATCTAAAGAAAGTCAGCCATGTAGATATCAGCATAAAGAATCTTTCTAAACAAAAGACCTGGCAAGTGCAAAGGCTTTGGGGCAGAGCAAGCCTAGCCCACTGAGGAACAGCAAGGAGGCAGATATGAATGGAGCAAAGGAAAGTCACGGTAGGAGACAGCTGGGGACAAAAAGTGTTCACAAGGCAAGCAGAACAAGCACAGGCTTTCCCTGACAGCAATTAGTACAGAAGATAACCGAACTAGTGAATAAACAATCATGAATGATGCTATCAAGAAAACAGGATAGGCATAATGATAGAAAAAATACGGGAGGGATTTTTTAGATGGAGGAATCAGTGTAGCCTAAAAGAAGTGACATCTAAGCTAAGAACTAATTGACAAAATGGGAATTTCCAGATGGAAAAAATATGTTTGAAAGCTCTATGGCAATAAATGTTTATCATTTTAAAGAAACTGAAATGATGTTTATGTGGCTGAAGCATCACAGGCAAAGGAGAGAGCAGAAAAGGACTCTAGGGGAGAAGCAGGGATCACACCCAGAGCCTCATGGGCCCTGGTACAAAGCCTGAGTTCTGTTCCTAGAGGATGGTCTATAAAAGGGTGTTTAGGTGGATAATATGTTCAGATTTGTTTTTAAAGGCTACTCTGGCCATTGTGTGGAGAAGAGATTAGAGGCCCAAAAGATGATAGTAGTTTGGACTAGGGAGGTGGTAGCAGATACAAGGAAAAGTGGAGAGGTTCAAAATAAATCCAGAGACAGAGAGGACAAGATTGGTTGATAAATTCTGATGATAGATCAGGGATAAGAAGAAATCCAAGAAAGCCTCAGACTTGTGGTGTCAGCACCCAAGTGGGTGGGATGCCACCTCCTGGGACAGAGAAGGCTGTGGGTGGCCAGACTAGGAGGGAGACCTGGGTTCTATTTTGGAGGTGTCAAGCTTGAGATGCCTTTGAAATATGTGAGTAGAAATGACTAATAGGTTAGGAGCAGGGATGTAAATTCAGCAGTCAATAGCAAACTGACATCAGGTAAATAGGGGGAGACAGACAGACAAACGCTTAGTGTTTTCAAACAAATCACTAAGGGCTAAGTGGTAATTTTCTCTTCTGTAAAATCAGAGTCAAAAGCACTTCAAGATAATTTTATGAGACCAAAATCACTCAGGGTCAGAATTTCCCCACCATCTATTCCTAACAAAGACAAGACTACTTCTCTATTTAGGAATCATGGTTAATTTAAACATACCCCTGCAGCTACGGTTCCTGTGAAGAATTGTGGTTGTTACCCTGTGAATAGGACAGTAGTGGCCCTTCCTTTTCAAGCTCACCTACCTCTACACTTCAGCCTCTCTATCAATAGGGAACATGACTAACATGAAAGGCCTGTGTAAGACTACAGGATGATGGCCAAACACGCCCATCTAGTACAACCAACTATGAACAGCTGTGGTTTCCAAGTGAACAATCCAGGGAGCTGAGCAAATGAAAGAATGTATAAAAACTCTCTCCAGCCACCCCATGCATAATCGAAGGATTTGGGTTTCTGTGGAGGGGTAAATTACTTATCAGTGATGTCAGGTTTTTCTCTAAAGCTTCAATCTCCCTTTCCTTCTCCTGCATAATCGCCCATCAAATCAAGCCATCACCAGAGAAAATTCCGTGGCCAAAAAGTTGCCCTCATTGACTTATCTCCAAAAAGTCAGGTAATCACTCAGACACTTCTCCACAACAAATTTGACCCTAAACTTCCTTTCCTGCCCCTGCAGCTTAAGAAGCCCTCACCTTGACCCAAAGCCCACAAAGCACCCAAAATCACAAGTGGCAGACAAGGACATGACTTAGGAATGATGGGCTGTGTTCACAGAAAAGTGTAAGTCAATCAGTAGACTTGCCCTCCTTTCCCCAAGGGAGGGTACGGATTGGCCTGTGAGCCATTCACTCATCCCTGACGGGACCAACTTCATAAACTGCATCACGAGACACGATCTGACTCATCTTTTAATGCTCAGTTCCAATCTCACTTTTTCCAGGAAGCCTTCCCTGACCATTTTTAGCCTCTGTTAATCACTCCTTCTTTGAAATCACAGTACTTATATTTATCCCATTCATTTGGACCTTACAACATACCACTGAGTGATATATGTTAGACTGCATCATACACTTAATATTTTGCTCTTGCATTATTTAACAGTGTGAGTCTATGTGTTTATATGTGCACATACAACATATATGTGTGCAGCTACTATCTCAGATTCCTTTGAATGCTGGCCATTTGCAATCCTTTTTTGCCTAAGTAGGTGAAAACAATGAACAACTATCCTGAATGTGGTGCCAATACTATTGGCATTTAGAGTTCAAGGCCAAGAAGCTCCTCTAAGATATACCTTTAAGCCTATGCTGGGTTTGCATTTAATAGCATCACCTCTACTTTCTATATCTTAGGACAATAAACAGAGGAATTCAGGTGAATGTCTCTGGATCAAAGACAAGTAACCAAGTACTTACTGAGTGCTCACAGTATACTTGGGGATTATGCTTAGTGTACATATAAAGGCATTTTAGAAAAAGCCTTCCCTACAAAATAAGTTTCTTTCTCATTAATTAGAAAATTCAATTCCTCCAGAACATTCCATTCCTAAGCACTCCAGCTAAGTAAATTTTACTGAAAGGCAGTCCTTGAACTTTATAGCAGAATAAATCCCTGAAAAAGGCTCTGTAAGTTGAAATGTAAATCAAATACAACATCTAAGTTTTTCCACAGAAACAATGTTATATTAGACAATTATGTTCTTGACCAAAGACCAACTGCCAACATTTAAAAGGAATAAGTATAATTGTTTTATTTCAAAAAGTTTTGAATTGCAAGCAATCTTAAAGATCATCTGCTAAAGACAGTAATCATAATAATTACCATTATCGAACACCTATTATGTGCCAAAAATTATGCCAGATGCATTCCATATATTCAGCATTCAATTTCTCCAAACAGACCTATGAACCAAGTATTTCACTTATTTAAAAATGAGAAAACTAAGGTCTAAGGTTGCTATGTTTTGACTAAAGCTCTGTAGCTATCTAGTGTCAGAGCAAGAATTTGAACTCAGAAGTATCTGGCTCTAAAGTCAAAGTTATCTTCTACCCCAAATAGCCTCCCCAAATCCATCATAAAGAATATATTTAACACTGCATACTAAAATGTCTGCCAGCAATTAAACAAGGTCATACAGAAACAGTCATATCACTGTATGAAATGGATTTAGTACAAGAGGTACAAGAGTTCCAAGAGTTCCTTTCTGAAAGGTAGAGCACCAGAAGGGAGAATTGAGGTAAGGGGTGAGTACAGTAAATTTTAGTCTCCACTGCACAGTAAAAGCTAACACATCCACTCCTCCAACAAAATATTTATTAAGTGTGTATGATGTGCCAGACACTCTTCTGGATGTTTTAAATATGACAGTAAACAGAGCCCCTCTTGTGGAGCCCATGTTCTAGTAGAGAGCAGAGGACAACCACCAGCCAACAAGCACGCCTGCAGCTGGTAAGCCTAGTAAGGGCTTGGTAGAATACACAGGGTGAGCAGGTTGTGGTATGCCTCTCCAAGCGCAGGGGGACACGTGAGCCTGGAGTGCAGAAGGGAGGCCTGAGCTGGAGGTCTGCGAGAGATTAGCTTCCAGATGGATTTGAACCCCCAGACAGTGTAAGATCACTGAGGGAGGAAGTGAGTGCTGATAGAGTCAGGAGAAGCTCCAAAGACCATGTCCTGTAGCACTCTAATAGGAAGAGGAATCAGGAAAGGAGAGTAAGAGGCAACAACAGTGGGGTTGGGGGACACCAGGGAAGTTTGGTGCTCTAGGAGCCATGAGAACAAGTACATCGAGGAGTGAGGGTGCTACAGGCGCAACAATGTCAGAGGAATCAAGTACAATCAGGGATCAAGTAGAGCAAATGGGGTCTAGCAACACAAAGATCATTACTGACCTTAATGACAGCACTTTTGGTGAAATAGTGGGAAAAAAAACCTGACGAAGATGACTTCGGAGACTTCGAAGAAGAACATGGAAGAGGGACAGGCAATAGTAGATACAGACAATGTTTTGAAAAGTTCTAGCCATAGAGAAAAAAGAGAAATGTAGTAGTAGCTGATGACTGAAAAGAGATCAACAACGGATCTATTACCTAAATGGTAGAAATTAATAGATGACTTTACGTATTAACTGGAAAGATCCAGTAGAGAACAATAAATCAGCAAAGCAGGAGAGAGGATAACTGCACTGCCATACATTTCACCAGGCAATTCTGGATGCAACCTGACATGCAAGTGAAGAAGCTGGCCTTAGGTAGGGGCATGCATAGGATCCATTGAGGGGAAATGGAGCCCTGATCTTTAACCTAGACTCTCTTCCTGCTTGAGAGACCCGGAGAATCACGAGAATGGCATGTTGGCTGTGTACGTGCAGGAGGTCAGAAAACTGGCCTCCATGGGAGAATGTGTATGTGACATGTGGCAGTACCAGGACTAATTGTTATGGTAAAGATTCCCTAGATTCCAAAGGTCTCTTGACTCTAGAGGCAGAAGTCTTGCTTAAGATCTGAGATTTTGCAAAAACAAGTTGGAGACATTCTGTCTGACACTTTCCATGTTTCCCCTTTTTAGTGCTGATGTCTGATAATTAACTTTTAACTACTTTTTCCTGCTTTATGATAATAAACACAGACCTAAGGTTTACTCAGGGGGCTCCTCCCAGAGTTCTTCGGTCCCTCCACATGGACTTTGTGTCAAGTCTCTTCATTCCTCACGTCAAAACCCCCTCATCTGGTGACCTCAAACCCCTTCAATGCATGTGAACAGGACAGGCAGCAGTGCCTGTAGACAGAAATGTAGGCAAGTAGATGGACAAGGCAGTGGAGCTGGTAGAAATTCTCCTCTGGTGACTTCAAATTCCTCTGGGAAATGGGAAGGAAAGTCATCAGCTAAGAGTGAGAATGGGAAGGAGGTGCTGGAGGTCTCAAGAGAAGAGAATATATGAAATCACTGTCTAGAACTAAGAAAGAAAATGGATTTGATAAATGTAGTACGAATGCCAGTGGCACAAAGTTGTTACTTGAGGTCAGCAATCACTTTTTTAAAATATCAGTCTTCATAGCTAAATGATATCTCCAACCATGCTTAGCTGCTCAGGTACGGATGCAAAAGAAGGTAAAGAGTCACCGTCAACTAAGTTTAGGGTCTTGCCAAGCAAGTACGCAACTTCGTCTCCCTCAAGGATCCACACTATCTCATTTGATGACGATGCCAGGATGTTTCTGCCTCTGTCAGTTCGGATAAATGAGTCACAAGGCTAGGTCTTCCAATCCCCAGCCCAGTGCTGCACCCAGCCCATGCTCCTTTCAGTCTAAAAGAAATCCATAAACCAGAACTCATTCTCCAGGAATTCCTAGTGCTTGCCTGCCTTGCAAAGTGAGCGAAAGCCTTGGCTTGTTTCTGCCTAAACACTATCCACCCCTAATCCCAGGCAGTGTATACAAGACGTGTCCATAACTACATAGAGATTAAGCCCTTAAGCTTTTCACTGCCAATTAACTATTTATGAGAGAGGATATTCTGAACTGTGGACTTTGACTTATTTTTTATGAACATAGAGTTTTTTCTGGGTGGCCATGTTGTCTGCCCTTGATCTCTCATTGCATTAATCCTAGAAGCACAGGTTCTCACTCCTCTGTAATCAAACGCCTGAGGCTTAAACTCTACTGAGGAGCAAGTAGGAATATAGCTCTATTTTGGAAAGTGTCCTGATTCTTTAAGGTCATGAGGGTACCTTTAAATGAAATAAAAGCAGTAATTTACTCAGAAGAGATGTTGAGGTCTGACATTTTGTGTCTTCTGACACCTTTTATTCAATATCACCGGAGGTGAGGTGAGCAACAAGGGCTCTTTCACAGTGAGAAACTGTTCTCCATAGTTCCTGTAGGGATAGGGTAAATAATTCTCATAATTTTAAAGTGCAATTTTTACATCAATCATAATAAACTTTATGTATGCCAAAATTCACTTCTGCAATTAATTACTAGTGAACACTTCCTGAGTGTGAGCACCAGGTGTCAGGCACCACATTAGGCACTGGAGAAACTGTAGTGACCAAGAAATGCCAGTCCCCTCTCTCATCAAGAGCATAGTCAATGGAATTTTCTTACTTAAACTCAGGAAAAGTACATAGAGGAACTCTGAATGGAAATGCTAGAAGTTTGCCTGAAAAATTACAGTGCTGCCTAATTGACTGCTCTCCTCCTTGGGGAGGACACCTGCTACCTGCATCCCTTGTTAACAGATAGCTGGAGAGTGTACTGTGAGCAAAGCAGCATGGGAGGCTCAGTGCTAGCTCTGAAGGAAGACAGCCGAGATGACAGAAGGGGAAAAACCTTACGACAGACCCATGTCTCAAGTCACTTAGCATGTAATGGAAGAAATAACCATAGAAAGAGCTGCCTAAATGGTGCGGCGTCTGACAGAGAGGCAAGCAAGATGCCATCTGAGCACTCAGGGATGCAGCAGGCTGGTGGTAGGGCACAAGCCTGCTCCAGTGGCCCTCTCTGCACCTCCCTTTCAGTCAAGAGTTTCATTCCCTCCACAAACATGGTGGCCTCCATGTGCCAAACACTGTTCTAGGCACTGAAAACACAGAGGCCCCATCTGCAAGAGATGGCTTCCATGTGTACATACGCAGGTGCTCAGGCACAGGCAGAAGGGAAGAAGAAATAAATGAGTGTCAGTGCCATGCAGGAATCAGACAGAATAAAAGGGGCCTAGCACAGAGGAATGTGGGTGCTATTATAGTCGAGGTTGGTCAGGGAAGACTTCTCTGAGTAGATGACATCTACACAGAGACCCGGATGATGGAGAGTAAACCAAATATACATCCAGGGAAGTACATTCTAGGCAGAGGGAAGAGAAGGGAAAAAGCCTGAGGTGAAAGCGTGCTTGTCATTTTAAAGAACAGCAAGGACATCATCCCAGTTGATGCAGAGTGAAAGGAGACATTAGTAAGAGATGGAGAAGGAGGACACCAGCACAGCATGTATTCTTTGGGCGATTATAAGATCTCACTACTGTCTGAAGGCTGAAAGGACTTCAGACTGGCAGGGTTTCCTTTGGGAAATGTCTTGCCATTGTGTGAAAATGCTCAGAAGCGGCGTTTATAAATATTCAAAGCACAATTACTCTTTACTTTGGCCAACTAGGTTGGGAAAGACTAAGATGTAGAGTGCTAGTGCTATTTGAAATTTGGCTGCTACTGTATAAATAATATTTTTGAGTGCAAGTGTCCTTTTGATAAAATGATTTTTTTTCCTTTGGGTAAATATCCAGCAGTGGGATTACCGGATCAAATGATAGGTCTACTTTTGGTTCTTTGAGGTATCTCTGTACCACTTCCCACAGAAGCTATCCTCGTTTGCAGGCCCACTGACAGTGTATGTTTCTTTGCATCCATAACAGCATCCTGGTTCAGGGACTTTTCTCATAAAAGCCATTCTCACTGGAGTCAGGTGATACTTCACTGTGGCTTCGATTTTCATTTCCCTGATGATTAGAGACATTAAGCTTTTTTCATATATTTACCAGCCCTTAGTCCATCTTCTTCTGAAAAGCTTTTATTTATGTCTTTTGTCCACTTTTTTATGGAGTTGTTTTTTTCTTGCTGATTTGCTTGAGTTCTTTATAGATTCTCATTATCAGACCTTTATCAGACGAACAGCACGCAAATACTTTCCCTCATTCTGTAGGCTGTTTATTGCAGCACAATTCACAATTGCAAAGATGTGAAACCAACCCAAGTGCCCATCAAAACAGGACTGGATTAATAAAGTGTGGTATATACTATATATATCACGGAGTACTACTCGGCCATTAGAAAAATGGTGAACTAATACCTTTTGCAACAACTTGAATGGAACTGGAGAACATCCTTCTAAGTGAAGTTTCATGAGAATAGAAAAAGAAACACCATATGTGCTCACTATTAAATCAGAACTAATCAACCAACACCTATGTGCATATTTGGTAGTAAAATTCAACAGAGAGCAAGCAGGTAGTAGAGGGCAGAAGAGGGGTAAATTTACACCTAACCGTTATAATCCACACTATCTGGGTGAGAGGCACACTTACAACTTCCTTTTTTTTTTTTTTTAGGGCATGTCTTTTTTTTAAATTTCTTTTCTCATTTTTTTTATTGAGGGTACAAAGAATTAGGTTACAATTGTTTGCATTTGTTAGGTAAAGTCCCTGTTATTGTTGTGTCTCACCCCCACACACACTTATAACTTTGACTCAAATTGCACAAATCAATTCATGTAATCAAAACATGTGTATACCATAATACTCTGAAGTAAAAAATTAAAAAATGAAAGAAAATAATAATACTTTCTACAGAGAATACGGTCACAGATGAGAGCAATTTGTACCTGAATAGGTACATTACCTATTCTATTTTATATTATTTATGTAATATGTGGGAAACAGAAATATTTAATATTCCCAATGGAGACTCTAGACCAGTGGTTCTCAACCTTCCTAATGCCTCCTAATGCCATGACCCTTTAATACAGTTCCTCATGTTTTGGTGACCCCCAACTATAAAACTGTAATTTTGTTACTGTTATGAATCGTAACGTAAATATCTGATATGCAGAATGTATTTTCATTGTTACAAAGGGGTCGTGACCCACAGGTTGAGAATCACTGCTCTAGACATTTTAGTTCAATAACTCCAAAAGCATCAGAACGACATTAAATATCAAATTATGTATTAGCCATTTAAGACCAACTGGGTGCAATTTCTTAAATTGCTTCACTTCAAGACCTACCTCTACCATTTACTAGTTGGGTGACCTTGCCAAGACATTTAACAATTCTGTGCCTCAGTTTCATCATCTATAAAAGGGGGTAATCGTACTTGCTTTTAATGTTATCAGGTTTAAATGAGTAAACATTTATGAAGTGATTATAAAACTATCTAGCACATAGCAAGTATTTCATAATGAGTGCTAGTTAAATAAACTAAACAAAAAAATTCCTAAATGAAAAAATAGATATAGTAGCTACATAAAAATTAAGAACTTCTTTTGGCTCAGCACCTGTAGCTCAGTGGTTAGGGTGCAGGCCACATACACCAGGGCTGGCAGATTTGAATCCAAAGAACCTGCATTCTTGGCTAGGCATTATGACAAGCACCTGTAGTCCCAGCTACTTGGGAGGCTGAGGCAAGAGAATCGCTTAAGCCCAAGAGTTAGAGGTTGCTGTGAGCTGTGACGCCATAGCACTCTACCAAGGGCGACATAGTGAGACTTTGTCTCGGAAAAAAAAAAATTAAGAACTTCTGTTCACCAAAGAACACCACAAAGAGCTCAAAAGGATAAGCTACAAATCGAGGAAAAAAAATATTTCTATCATTTATAATCAACAAAGGATTAGTATCCAGAACATATAAAGAATTTTGATGAATGAGCAAGAAAAAGACAACCCAGTAGAAAAACGGGCATAAGACCAAACACGTCACAAAAAGAGAAAACTAAATGGCTGTATAAAAAGATGCTTAGTCTCGTTAGTCATCAGGGAAATACATATTAAAATCGCAATGATATATCATTTTGAACAACTAGGTGGGAAGGAGTTCAATGTCTGATATCAAGTGTTAGCAAGAGTATGAAAGCAGTTAAAACACTTATAAATTATTGGGGGGAATTTAAATTTACATAATCCTTCAGAAAACAACTGGTCATTATCCAGTAAAACTGAAGATGTACAACATGATGATCCAACAACTTCTCTCCGATTTAATGCTTGGCACATGTTCATCAAGAGAGATTCAGATGACTACTCAAGGTGGCACCAATAGAATTATTATTCAAGAAAAAGGAACATCACAAGTGTCCACCAACAGTGAATGTATGAATAGATTATGGTATATTTTACTACATAGCAATGAAATAAATGAATTATAGATAAAACTCTGAAGTAAAACTGAGAGAAAATTACCAGTAACAGGAAAATATACCCAGTATGATTCCATTTATATAAACTTTAAAACATGCAAAACTAAAGGTATATGTTGCAGAGGATTAAAATACATGTGATAACATTCTAAAGAAAATTAAGGAAGAATAATCACAAAATTTTGGGTAATGGTCACCTCTGTGGGGGAAGAGAGGATGAGAAGGGCACCCAGAGGAGTAATAAGTATGATGAGTTATTTAACAGGTATTATAGGCCCACAGGTTTTCACTGTATCTTCAGCTAAACTTTAAATATTTTATAAATATTCCTTTGTTTCGAATAAAAAGCAAAAGAAGATGATTTCCTCCCTCTTTAAACATAGGCAAGTTCTATTACAGGGTCAGCTGTTAGGGTATTTCCCTCAGTTTTCTCTTCTGGACTCCCACTGGATTTTCTTGAGGTATTCCATTGAGGCTTGGATAAAGGCTGTGGATCAGTTTCCTCATCTATAAAATGAGGAACAATAATTGTATCTATTTCATAGGGTTATTGTGGGGATTAGATGTGCTCTTACAGTTCACAATCCCATGTCAGAAACTTCCATGGCTGGGTATTTTTTTGAAATTCAAAGGTTTTCAGATCTCAGAAAATGAATATTTAATATTTTAAGAGAATCTGGGGCAGCAATCCATAATCAAATACTGTTATATTTATTAAGAGAAATATCTTGAAATTCACACTAAAAAGGATAAAAACTATAAAAAGTCTCACATGGGTTCAAGAAAACTTGGGAGGGTGATGAAAATGTTATAAAACTGAATTATGGTACTAGTTATACAACTATAAATTTACTAAAAATCACTGAATTATACATTTGAAACAGGTGAATTCAATGATATATAAACTATTCAGTATAGCTATAAAAATAGTTTTCAGCTTTAAAAATAGTCTCATATCAATTCAGATCATGTTTTACCATCAAATGAGTTAAAAAAAATCCAATTAGGTTTTAGAGATTTTGGGATTTAGAGAATTTGGGCCTGTATTTGTTAAACACACACACAGTGCTCAATGTACAGGTGTTTTTCAACATTGTTATTATTTTACTTAGCTCAGTGTTTCCCAACATGGGTTCTATAAGAATTTGGGGTAGAATAATTCCTCACTGTAACAAAATCTCACACGCTAAATTGCAATAGCACCCCTCAATATCTGTGATAATTACAGCTGCCTCACGCATTTTCTAAATACTCTCAAGAGAATGTAATGCCCATTGAGACCCATTTAAACCTAGTCCTAAGTTCCTTAAAGGTAGAGATCAGATCTTATAAATCAGAATACTAAAATATCTAACACAAAGCAACATTCGAACTATGTCATCATTCCTCCTCTTTTTGATTTTTATAACTGTTTACATTTTCTTTCTTCATCATGTTTGAGAGAACATTAAAGCAACTACATAATCAAGACATGTGATATGAAAAGGGATTTAAAAATTTCCAGAATGAATAAAGAAAGCAATGAGCATTTACATATTACAACATAAAGTCTTTAAAACATGCTTTTACTATTTTGCAGAACTCATTTCAAACAAGGCATATCAGTGAAGGTACATAATTTCTTAAGCACTTATCACTCACACTGATAAGAGTTCAAAGAAAATGGCACTAACTTATGTGGCTAATACTAAAACAAAGTATAATCTAGGAGTATATTGTAAAAAAACTGAAGATCCAAAAGAACTAATATGTTTATTTTCCTTGACAGCTACAGAGTTTTAAGTCGATGGCCAAAACATGTGGTCTGAGGACCAGGCTTGTTCTCTACAACTCTCTGCATCCCTCCTATAACAAGGTACACGACCTCTTCCCAAGGTTTTTGTCCATGGTTAGGATGCTCAATGCTGAAACCCTCACAATGACAATGACAGAAAAATAGAGATAGGCTGATCCAATCCCCCATTTTTAAGCAGAGAGACTAAGAAATGAAGAGATGTGCCCAGCTTCATGCAATAACTCATGAACAAGTCCAGACCAGAACACAGGGGTCTTAAGTATAAGACTTTCAATGACCTATACCATTACTAACATGGTCTTTTCGTGCAGAGACAAGTCAAAACAGGAAAAAGATAATGCTGGATAGGCTTGGATATAAATCCCAGCTTAGTCATGACTGGAGAAATGCTAGTAGTCTTCTCTGTGCCTTAGTTTTTTCATACATAAAATGAGGATGAAAGCATTTACCTGACAGAATAATATGAGGATGAATTAAGATAAAACATGTCTTTCATATGAAGGCTAAAACCCAACTAGAGCCCAAGAAAATAGGGAAAGGGGAAAGAGGGGGGAGGAGAGGAAGATGGGTGGAGGGAGGGTAATAGGTGGGGCCACACCTACGGTGCACCTTACAAGGGTACATGTGAAAATTACTAAATGCAGAATATAAATGTCTTAACACAATAACTAAGAAAATCCCGTGAAGGCTATGTTAAACAGGTTGATGAAAATATTTCAAATTGTATATAAAACTAGCACATTGTACTCTCCCCCCCCAAAAGAAAATGCAGAGAAATGTGAATACCCTTAGAAGAAAGGGATAAAGTCTGTGAAAATACATGTGATCATATGATCAACACAAATTATCCTTTCTTTTTTAAAAAAAATGCCACTTTATTTGTTATATTAGGTGGCAAGGAGCAGCAAGTAAAAAGAAAATAAATAAATGCATGCAAATGGGAAAATTTCACTCTATATTATATAAAGCTTTAATTTTACCATGAGTTTTGAAATACTCAATATATATTTGTTTGAATTCTTTTAATCATTAAACTCTGAAAGAGGATCCTGTATTAGTCTAAATACTTAATGCAAACTTGTAGCAGATTGTTCTAAATACAAATAAAGTGCTTAAAAGTATTCTCTTACACTCTGAGTAAAAGATCCCTAGGTTTCATGTTAAATAATGTCTTATGTTTATCCCGATTTATTCCATGACTATTAATAATAATTGGCTATATGCTATATTTAAACTTTTCCATTTTCACATAAATGATGATGGTCTGTTTCTTCAGTTTCTTTGTAATAGCTTGGGTCATAACCAACCAATATCAGTTGTCAAGATCTTAGAGAAAAATGTCTGAACCACCCAAGAATAATTAATCTAAATCCTTTATGCAGACACTGGGTGTAGTATGTTATGAGTCACTGATTTTCTCCTCTACAGTTGATATATTCAACAAGAAGAAAGACTGTGTGTTTAGTAACAATTGTACTTTATTTTTCCTCAAGGTCAAAAACATTTAGATAAGATTTGGTTCATCCACAGATGTAATGCTAGACTTTGGAAATTAGAGAGTTTCAGATATTCTGCCTTATTAATATTGCTGTATTTTATTTGGTTTGGTTTGTTATTTGAAGTATAGCATACCGATGAAAGAGTATATGAAAATGTATGATGTATATGAAAAATTTAAAGAACAGTAATAAAATGAAATCTTTACATCTGGCTTCTAGGCCCAAAAATATAGCATTCCCATTTCCCCCAATTTATTTTAATTGCCTTTGTGAATTACTTTAAGCAATATATGCTTTAGGTTTACCTATTTTCTACTTTATTTAAGTGGAATAATACTGAATATTCTTTTTTGACATTTACTTCTTTCATCCCAGAATATGTTTTTGAAATTCATCCATGTCAATGAGTATAGGTATTTATTGTTCATGACATTGGTCTACTTACTACACAAAATATCTACCCCCTTCAAAAAAACACATAGATTTATTTGTTTCTTTGGAATAGATATTACCCTGGAAATGTTGGGTTACATTCAAAGACTTCAAAGACATGAAGCAAATACTTCTCCACTTCTCTCACCTTCTTCTTGATGATGGAATAGATGAATGATTTTTGAGAAAAGATATGGAAAATTATGAAGTTAAACTTCCTTGTACAGCTGGAATAAAACTCTCCCAATATCTTATTAAAGTGTATTAGAGAAAATAATGCTTTGTGTGAGTAGGCTTCTTTGTGGAAATTAAGTAAAATAATGAATTTCATATCTGGTTGATGTGGAAGAACAAGAAAATCAGGCATGGTATGTAAAGGTGACCTATAAACAGCTAACGCCATGAAACTGGGAGGCTGGGGACAGAAATAAGCTTAATAACTACGCCTGTGCTCTAGCCTGAACAAAGCCAAACACTTGAGGAGGATTCTGGGCACATGCTCAGGGTGCAATGATGGTTTAAGTCAATCTTCAATTAAAGAGTCAAGGACACTCCAACAGACCGCTGGGTGGGTCGGAAGAAGAATATATTAACCTCTTTCTGGTTTCTATCTGGGACCATCAGTAAATTAGAGAACAAGGCAAGATTATGAACTGTAAGGTGCTATTTCAGTGACATAAGCTAAGAAAGCAAAAGGAGTTCAGAAGCAGAACACATCAGTGAGGAGAAGAATGTGTGAGGCCATCATGGGAGACATCGAGTTTGTATTAAACTTGCAAAGAACCGGTACCATTGAGGTAGATGGGCAAGAAGAGGGGTTAAGTGGGAAAGTACTGCATAAACTAAGAAATATAATTGAGAATTGTCTAAGACAGAATGAAACCAGTGCTAAATGGAGGTATAAATAATATGGGGAAACCCAAAGGGAGGGATTAATTCTGTCTCACAGCAAAGCTCTCTAAAAAGGTGATTTTGGAACCTTCAATAATGATAGGATTCAAATGGGCAGAAATTTATCTGTTTCTCACAAGATAAAATAGATTTCCTAAAAATGTTGGATACAATTCTCTTTAGAAAGCCATGCAAGTATGCAGTGAAGTTTGCAAGACAATAAGAAAATAAAGGAAATCCTAAAATAATGGAAAGCAAGAGCTAGAGTCCAAGGTGGTAAGCATGATCTCAATCCAGCAACTATCCCAAGGCACTTAGCAAATCCCAGTAACATCAGCAGAAAAGGTCTCTAGGCAATCACCACCCAAAGGAAACTGATACTGCTGCTTATACTAACATACACATTTTAAGGCAGTAAGTATTTTTAGCAAAAAAGATAAGCATATAACACTAAAAGATTTCATCTTCCAAGAAAATATAACAATTCTAAACATGTATATAGCTAATAACATAACTTCCAAATAAATAAAGCAATATTTGATGGAACTTATAACTTGAAAAATTCACTATGAAATCAAGAGATTTTTAACAGAGATCTTTCACTAACTAATGACACAGAACAAGAATAACGAAAAACTAAAACACACTTACCACAATTCAAATGAAATTAGAAAACTGAGTATAACTTATACATAATTTATGATTATAAAATTATAAAATTAAATATGTACATAATTTAAAAGATATATATAATACATATCACATCCGCTTATCATACTATAACTGAGTTAAAAACTGATAACAAGGAAAACTTAAACAAAATATTATGACTGGTTTTTTAAAAATATGTAAATAACTCAGGAATCAAATAATCAACCATAATGAAAACTGAAAAATAGTACTATCAAAATCTGAAAGGTCCCACTAAAGCATCCCTTAGGAAGAAATCTATAACCTTAAATGTTTCCATTAGAAATGAAGACAGGTTGAATATTATTGGGTTAAGCAGATAATTTAAGAATTTAGAAGCTTCATAGAAAAACAAAAAAACAAAGAATCCAAAAGGCAATATTAGGTCAGATGATGTAATGCTTTTGTGGGGCACTGAGGAGCTCTATTTTATTCTCCAGCTAACAGAAGCCAGTGTCCTTTTTAGGAGGGGACAGATGTTGTATATCAGTTAGGGATCTTTGTGTTACAGATGACCAAAAAAACCCTCAAAGTGAATTAAACAAAAAAAGGAACTTACTGGCCAAAAATAAAAGAAAGAAAAAGCCAGCAGGAATTTATGTAGGGGTTTAGGGGCTTAAACTATTTCCCAGAGCTCACTCCATCTCTCACTTGAAGCCCACTCTCCTGCACATTGGACTTGGTGGTTAGACAGGTGCCAGAAACTACAGATCCACATCTTAGATTTACCTAACCCCAGAAAAACTCATTCTATCTCACATGCCCATCTCTGAACCAATTGCTAGGGACGAAACACTGCAAAATGTCCTATTTGGATGAGATTGAATCACATCCACCTCACATGCATATGTGTAGAAGAAACAGTATGGTTTCTCAAAGGAAATCCAGGTTACCTAGACCAGAGTCTGGATGCCTTCTGGCCAAACACTGAGCATCTGATTCAACCTGCTTTGAGTCCACGGTTCATGGTGACAACTCTGGTGCTACTATCAGAATCAGCAGATTGGTGGCCTCTTTGCTTTGATTAAGGTCATCTCCCACCTTTTCCTCCTCACTTAAGATCACTGGAAAGTGTCCCCTCAATACCAAAGTTTAAATTTCAAGCATTTTGGTAACTTGAGAACTACGTGTATTTCCATTCCACTTTAGAGGCTGTGGCATGTGAAACACGAGGACAGAAATGAAAGAACATGTGGGACGTCAGCATTACCAAGGTTCCGATTATGCCTCACAGATCCAACTCCCCTGACTATTCCCTAGTGAAGAGGCCAGAATTCTACCCATGGTTTACATAACTATGAGATACCTGGATTCCTTTCATAAATGTGCTAAATAATATGGTTCTATATTACCATGTAAAGTGAACTGCAAAAATCATGCATGAGGGTACTTTTGTTTATTTGCCCTCTTGGCATCATTAGAGCGATCTGCACCTGAAGTGAAAATGTTATTGAATTTCCACTTACAAACCTGAGTTGCATAATTTTCAGGGGGCTTTTTCCTGGCATGGGGTGGGGGGTTAGAGGGATCTACTCTACACACATACTGGAAAGAGACAGGTGTAGCACCAAGCAACAAACAACATTTGCTAATAACCCTCCACCCTCCAGGAAAGCAAAAACATTTTATAAGTGACCTGCAGTTAAAATAATATCAAGCATACCACTATAAAGGGGAAAGAGAGGATAGAGTATACCCTACAATGTTTAAGTTGTGGAGAGCGTGTTGTAGCATCTTCATGTGTTTTCCTGGGTGGGATGGGGTGAGATGCAACCTTAAATCCCCCTTCACAGATCTGGAGAGAAAGGAGGAAAAAGAGAGAAAGGAACAGAAAAGAATGACAGCTCTAGTAATGGCACTCTGACAAACAGGCAACCTTCAGGGGCAGAGGGAAACCAAAGGAGTGAAAAATAAGTGCTTCCAATGTCGTCAGACTGGCCACTCCCTAGCAATACCACTGGCTGGGCAAGCCACCTGGACCCTGTCCAGACTGCAAGGGTGACCACTGGAGGGTGGCCTGTCCCCAGAGGTGAAGGCCTCCTGGAACAGGGACCCCATCTGAGCCCAAACTGGACTGAGAGTGCCCAGGGCAAATTCTCATGGCTCCAGCTTGTGTCATCACCCCTCAAGAGCCCCAGGTTTGCCTTATAGTGGAGCGCCAGGAGAGAAAATTTCTCTTGGACACTGGAGCAACTTTTTCTGTACTTCTCTCCAATCCTGGTCTTTTATCTCCCAAATCCAAAACTATACAGGGGGTGTCTGGACAGCCGGTTACCAAATTTTTCTCCCGCCTCTAAGCTGCAATTGGGATGACTTGCTGCTCTCTCATGCCTCCCTAATCATCCCTGAAAGTCCTGCTCCCCGTTTGGGGAGGGACATAATAACTAAAACAGGAACTTTTCCCTCCTGGAGATCTAGTCATGATCAAAACTCCTCCCTCTAATTCACCCTCCCTGACCCCAACTTGGGAAGTCCCCTTTCCTGTTATCTTGTCTTCTTCTACTGTTAAAGTTATAGGAGTC
>CAUYRH010094216.1:0-27117 GCA_963574655.1 Perodicticus potto
TCTACGACCCATCTATTATTCAACATAAGGTTATTTAGCTCCATGTTTTTGTATTATTATGCAGATTCCTATTGTTACAGAGTTCAACTTTTATTCCACGATGGTCTGAAGAGATGCAAGGAATAATTTCTATTCTTTTAAATTTGCTGAGGTTAGATTTGTGACCTAAGATGTGACCTATTTTGGAGTATAAAGTGGAGATGAAATGTTCTGTAGCTGTCTTTTAAATCCAAATGTTGAATGGTTAAGTTTAAATCTAAGATTTCATTGCTTATCTTCTTATTGGAGGATCTATCCAACACTGTTACTTTTGTTGGTTTAAAGCCTGTTGTATATGCAAATAAAATTGCAACACCTGCTTTTTTTCTGATTTTCATTTGCCTGGAATATAGATGACCATGCCGTCCCCCTGAGTCTGTATTTATCTTTTAAGGTAAGATGAGATTCTTGTATGCAGCAGATATCTGGCCTGAGTTTTTGTATCCAGTCAGCCAGCCTGTGCCTCTTTAGAGGACAATTTAAGCCATTCACATTAATTGAGAATATTGATAGGCCCTGTAGAATTTTGAGTATCGAGTTTTTCGAAAGACCAATGGACATTTTTAATCCTTTTGCTATTGCGGAAAATGGAATTTGATCAAAAGTTTCAAAATGAGTTTACTTTCGTGGTGGAGAATTGTGCTGGTCATTATGGAGGATAGGTCTGAGGATATCCTGGAGAGCTGTGCACGGCCCACAGACACATGAAAAAATGCTCATCTTTCTTAATCATCAGAGAAATGCAAATCAAAACTACTTTGAGATATCATCTAACTCTAGTATGATTAGCTCACATCACACAATCCCAAAACCAGAGATGTTGGCATGGATGTGGAGAAAGGGGAACACTTCTATATTGCTGGTGGGAATGCAAACTAATACGGTCCTTTGAGAAAGATATTTGGAGAATACTTAGAGATCTAAAAATAGAATTGCCATTCAATCCTATAATTCCTCTACTAGGTATATATCCAGAATACCAAAAATCACATTATAACAAAGATATCTGTATCAGAATATTTATTGCAGCCTAATTCATAATTGCTAAGTCATAGAAAAAGCCCAAGTGCCCATTGACCCACAAATGGATTAATAAATTGTGGTATATGTACACCATGGAATATTATGCAGCCTTAAAGAAAGATGGAGACTTTACCTCTTTCGTGCTTACATGGATGGAGCTGGAAAATATTCTTCTTAGCAAAGTATCCCAAAAGTGGAAGAAAAAGTATCCAATGTACTCAGCCCTACTATGAAACTAATTTATAGCTTTTATATGAAAGCTATAACCAAATTACAGCACAAGAATATGGGGAAATGGGCAAGAAAGGGGATAGGATGGGGGAGGATGAGGGAAGGGAGAGTAATTGGTGGGTCCACACCTATAGTGCATCTAAGAAGGGTACAGGTGAAACTTACTAAATGTAGAATATAAATGTCTGAACACAATAACAAAGAAAATGCCATGAAAGCTATGTTAACCAGTTCGATGAAAATATTTCAAATTGTATATAAAACCAGCACATTGTATCCCCCCAAATAAAAGGGGTAATGAGAGGGAATAAAAATATCAAAATAAAAAAGGAAAGGTGATTTGTTAGAAGAACTTAAGAAAGATAATTTTCTAAGCTAAATATCAAGAGGACAGATTCCAGAGTTACATGAATCTTTATAAAATTCTATTAAATACAATGAGGAGACCTTTGAAATTCTAATTGAAAAAGAAAACAGATAGATCATCTACAAAGAAAGACCTATCAGAATGGCACTGGACTTCTCAATAGCAATGTAGTAATGGTAGAAGACAAAATAAATAATATCTTAAAGTTCTAAAAGGAAGTTATTTAACCTTAATTATATACCCAACTAAACTGCAATAAATTAAAATAATTAGAAAAAAATTTTTTAGACATGCAAGTACTCAGAAACTTTACTTGATTTTTACTGTTCCTCAAACTATTACTGAAAATACTATATACCCAGAAAAATAGAGTATACTTATCCAATTAAGAAAGAAAGAAACAGTTAAGAAATTACTTAAACAATGGTCTGTAACCATTGTCAGCACCATTAAGAGAACATAAATTGTCATGGAATCTATGGAATCAATGTTGGAGGGGATTATTAATCATGAAGATTTGGCAAGTGTCTCATAGACTAGTGACTTCCAAAGTATATTCCCAGGAGACAAAATATTGCATGAAGATATACAGTATTACTAAAAATCTGATGAAAAAAATAGAACCTCTTTCTCTACCACCACCTACCTATTGCCACTCCTTTTTATTCATTTTATATTTGGAAAAGTGTATACCTTTTTATAAATAAACAAGTCTATTAAAATCTCTATTACACTTTGCCGTGACCCACTTTCTTCTTAACCCACTTCACTCAAGCTGTCTTTCTCCCCATACTGTATAAAGATCATCAAAACTCCATCTTGGCAAATACAATATTCAATTTCTCTTCCCATCACAATGTCCTTTTTTAGCATCATTTGACACAGACACACATTCTTTCCTTCTTTAAACTTGACTTGAAACTTGGCTTCTGCCCTTGGGTTCCAAAACCCCACACATTTATTTCTCTGTCTGTTCTACTGGCTCTTTCTCCACTTCCAGAGCTCTAAATATGCCAGCACCCAGGCTCACTCGTCCTATACCATCTCTAGCTGTACTCTCTTCTTGGGGAGTTTAATAAACTCCCAAGGCATTAAATTCACTATAAACTGAAAACACACAAATTCCTATTTCACTTTGAACTCCTTCCCTGAACTCCAGTCACCGCAATCTAATTTCTTTCTTTCTTTCTTTCTTTTTTTTTTGAGACAGAGCCTCAAGCTGTCACCCTGAACAGAGTGCTATGGCATCACAGCTCACAGCAACCTCCAATTCCTGGGCTGAAGCGAGTCTCCTGCCTCTGCCTCCCAAGTAGTTGGGACTACAGGTGCCCGCCACAACACCTGGCCATTTTTTTTTTTTTGGTTGCAGCTGTCATTGTTGTTTGGCGGGCCCAGGCTGGATTCGAACCCGCCAGTTCAGGTGTACATGGCTGGCGCCTTAGCCCGTTGAGCCACAGGTGCCGAGTCCACAATCTAATTTCTTAATCAACATCTCTGCTTAGATGAAATATTACTATTTAAAACTTAATAGATCTGGAGATATAATTCTTTGCCAATTTGCTTACATTAATCCATTCTTTCTCAACCTGCCTATTTCCAAATACCTCCCCTTTCAATTGTCCTCCCTATTTATTCTGTTTCTCAGGCCAAAAATCTAATAGACATGGTTGATCGTGCACTTTTCCTTATCATCGCATCCTGTCAGCTTTACCATTAACATGTATTCTATACTGACTGACAATCGCTTATCATTTCTACATCTCAATTCTAGACCAAACCACCCGGAGTGGTTGCATGGACTCCTGAAACCACTAAAATAATCCTATTGCTCTACTGTGGATTTAAAGAGTACATGCCACAGAGCTACCACAGTGTTTGTTTTAAAATACACACAGTTTCTAGCTCTCCTAGAGTCCAGTGATTTCCTCTTAGCCTTGGAAAATAAAATCTAAAGGCTTACTGTGGTCTGACTAAACCCTAACGACCCTACATGATCTGACTCTGTACTCAGCTAGTTCCAGGTTTCCAGGATTACTTATTTCTTTCTGCCTGTAAAATGCTGAGCATGTTGTAAACCCACTGTGCTTCCCTGCTTGAAACATTCGTTCCCCATATCTTTGAAGTATTCATTTCATCTTGCCATGAGGGTTTTGCACAACATCCGTGATTATCCACAATAATGTTAGTACCGACTCCCAGCTCTTTTTAGCATTTTATATTTTTTCAGAGCCCTTTTGATTATTTGCATTTATTTTTTATTTGTCTATGTTTTAATTTTTGCATTGAGCAGCTTCTCTCTCACTCTTGCTCTCGCTCTTTCTCTTTCTCATTGGACTATTTCTTCATCTCTTGCCTTCAGGAACAGACAACTCAGTTCCTCCCATTTGCTAAAGAATAATTCTGTTCTCTATAACCTCTACCTTGACTTAGGACTCTTAAAATATTATACAATAATTGCACTTTATAAGAAGCCTCCCCCTTCTAGCACTGTGCTAATTACTTTGTTTTTTCCTTTCTTCCTCACAACTTAGTGCTATTGTTATATCATGTTACAGATGGGAAACTGAGGCTTAGACAGCAACGGAGGTGTTCCATGGTCACATAGCTAACTGGGGACAGAATTAGCAGATACCATACTGCTCCCACTCCTCCCGGTTACCCTCCCTGCTCCTCAATCTAGTTAATTACTTAAGCTTCTAGTATTTTTTGGAAGGAAAGTGTCTTGGTATCTGATTAATAGATCATTCGCAATTGTAAGTGCCTAGGTTTACTCCTTCTAAGGAATATATTAATTATAAGTAGCATGTTCTTTGTAAGGATATTGTTCTGAACCCACTTCTTTCTGACTCTCCAATGCTTCACACAACATACTTCCATTCAGGGGTGGTGCCTGTGGCTCCAAGGAGTAGGGCGTCAGGCCCATATACTGGAAGTGGAGGGTTCAAACCCAGCCCTGGCCAAAAACTACAAAAAAAAACCCCAACACCCCCAAAAAACATACTTCCATTCTAACCTATTCCATTACTAAAAGAATTGAAATGAGCAAATCATCACTGAAATTGAAAAGCTGAAGGCCTTAAACTGTGTTTGCTTCTCTATTAAATACATTATAAAGCCAGATTCTATTCTATAAGTTTTGGAGAAAGTTAAAAAAAATCAAATTAAAAAAACCCCCGTTATGAAAAATAGATTTTTCTCAGTTTTGCATGGAAGAACTGCCATATTGTCTCTCTTTTTCTAATTTATGAAGCATCTTTTTTTAATAAATTATTTTTTATAATGGAGAACTATGCAGCCATCAAACAGAATATAGACACAATGAAATACACATAGCAATGAGAATGAACAAAGTATTGCTACATACGGTAGCATATGAATATCATAAAAATAGAGAGAAAATGTACATCAAAAGAAGCCATACACAAAAGGAGCACACGCTGTATGAATCCACTTTAACAGGGGAAAGGAATCTTTGGTGTTAGAATTTGGAATAGCGATTAGCCCTGGGGGAAGGGAGCAGTGACTGGAAGGGATTACAAGTGTTTCTGAGATGTTATGTTTTCTACTGATCTGAGAATCATTTACATGAGTATATTTAGTTTGTGAAAATTTACGATGTGTATGGTTTGTTATGTGTATTCTATACATTAATAAAAATTTTAAAAGGATACAGAAACCATTTTTTCATGAAAAAAGTTGAGATATAAGTGAAACAAAGTAAATATAAATCAAACATTTTCATTTGTATAAATAAGTGGGGAAACATCTGTATTTGCTTATATATTCATATGATATTTCTGGAAGAATGCTCAAGAAACTGACAATATTGTTTGTCTGTGTGCTGCATAGCTGGAGGAGAGACTCTTATTTCATATTTGGTTACACATTTTGTGATTTCAATCTATGTGGATGTATTGATTATAGTGAAAATAAAGCATTAAACTTCCAAAAATAAAACTAAAAAAATCTGTGAGTCTAGAAAATACTCAGAAACATTTGGAAAGAAGGAAAATAGGGGAAATAATATCAAGAGCGCATATGTGTATCTCAGAACCCAGTGGTGGGGAAGCAGAGGTCATGGAGAATAGGTGATGTTCTAAAACTGAACACTTAGAACCTTTCCTTTATGTTCATAATTTTAGCCATGATTTAAAAACCAGTCATATTGATTTTTTACCTCTAAAATTATATCTAATAGATTAAGAAGAATAAAATATACATATACTGGTCATAGGCCGCCTGTGGTGGCTCAGGCCTGTAATTCTGGCACTTTGGGAGACTGAGGTAAGTGGACTGCCCTGAGCTCACAAGTTTGAGACTAGTATGAGGAACAGTGAGACCCAACTCTAAAAAAATAGCCGGGCATTGTGGCGGGTACCAGTAGTCTCAGCTACTTGGAAGGCTGAAACAAGAAATTGCTTAAACCCAAGAGTTGGAGGCTACTGTGAGCCATGACGCCAGGGCACTCTGCCGAGGGTGACAAAGTGAGATTCTGTCTCAAAAAAATGTACATATACTGATCATAACAAGACAATTCAAAGAGATACAAAGAAAAAGATAACTCTGTCCATTCAACCCTCCTCTTTTTAGCCCCCTGAAGTGTCCAGTAAACCTAGGGTAAATTCTTCCACTCCTTTCTCTACATTCTTATGAACATATTTTAATAGGATCGTACCACTCTTTTTTTTTTTTTTTGTGACAGAGTCTCACTTCATCGTCCTCAGTAGAGTGCCATGGCATCACAGCCCACAGCAACCTCAAACTGTTGGACTAAAGCAATTCTCTTGCCTCAGTCTCCCAAGTAGCTAGGACCACTGGTGCCTTCCAGAACACCTGACCATTCTTTGAGTGGAAGCAAATTCTGTCTCAGTCTGGTCTGGAACCCATGAGTTCAGGCAATCCACCTGCCTTGGCCTCCAAAGTGCTGGGATAACAGGTGTGAGCTACTGCGCCTAGCCTAAGACAGAAATTATTTTCTCACAGTTTATTTTCCATTTCTGGAATCCAGAAGTCTGAAATAAAGGTATCCACAGGATTAGCTTCTTCAGTTCTGAGGAAAATCTGTTCTACATCTCTCTCCCAGCTTCTGACGGCTGCCAGCAATCCTTGGTGTTCTTAGGCTCGTATAGGTATCACTTCAATCATTGCCTTCTTCTTCATATTATCTCCTTCTTTGTGTCTCTATGTGTCAAATCTCCCTCTGCTTTTTTCTTTTTTTTCCCCCTGTTTTTTTTTTTTTTATTGTTGGGCATTCATTGAAGTTACAAGAAACCAGGTTACACTGATTGCATTTGTTAGGTGTAGTCCCTCTTACAATTGTGCCTTGCCCCCAAAAGGTATGTCACACACTGAGACGCCACCCCCTCCCTCCTTCCCTCTCTTTGCTCTTCCTTTCCCCTAAACCCCTCATCCTCCTTTCTCTCTCTGCTCTCCCCTTTCCCCATCCCCCACCATGTCATTAATTGTCATTAATTGTCCTCATATCAAAATTGAATACATAGGATTCATGCTTCTCCATTCTTGTGATGCTTTACTAAAAATAATGTGTCCACTTCCATCTAAGTTAATACAAAGTCTGTAAAGTGTCCATTTTTTAAATGGATGAATAGTATTCCATGGTATACATATACCACCACTTGTTAATCCATTCCTGGGTTGGTGGGCATTTAGGCTGTTTCCACATTTTGGCGATTGTAAATTGAGCTGCAATAAACAGTCTATGCAAATGTCCTTATGACAAAAGTTTTTTTTTTCTTCTAGTAATGGAATTGCAGGATCAAATGCAAGGTCTAATTTGAGTTCTTTGAGGACTCTCCATACTTCCTTCCAAAAAGGTTGTATTAGTTTGCAGTCCCACCAGCAGGGTAAAAGTGTTCCCTTCTCCCCACCTCCACGTCAGCACCTGCAGCTTTGAGACTTTGTGATGTGGGCCATTCTTCCTGGGGTTAGGTGATATCTCAGGGTAGTTTTGATTTGCATTTCTCTGATGATTAGGGACAATGAGCATTTTTTCATATGTGTGCTAGCCATTCATTTGTTTTCTTTAGAGAAGGTTCTATTCATCTCTCTTGCCCAATATATAGAATTGTTAGGTCTTTTTTTTGTTGATTAATTTGAGTTCTCTATAGATCTTAGTTACCAAGCTTTTGTTTGATTCAAAATATGCAGATATCTTTTCCCATTCTGAAGGTTTCTGTTTGCTTTTGTTGTTGTCTCCTTAGCTGTACAGAAGCTTTTCAGTTTAATTAAGTCCTATTTGTTAATTGTTGTTGTTGTCATTGTTGCAATTGCCACGGAAGTCTTCTTCATAAAATCTTTCCCAGGTCAATATTTTCAAGGGTTTTTCCCCATACTCTCTTTAAGGATTTTTATTGTTTCATACCTTAGATTTAAATCTTTTATCCATCTTGAATCAATTTTTGTAAGTGGTAAGAGGTATGGGTCCAGTTTCACTCTTTTACATCTGGATATCCAGTTCTCCCAGCACCATTTATTGAATAGGGATTCTTTTCCCGGGTGTATGTTTTTGTTTGATTATCCACCTTTATTATGTTTTTGTGAATAGTGTGAGGTAGCTGGCTGCCCCAATACTGTCTATTGGACAATCCATTCTTCCCTTATATGGAACACCTTCTTCATTACATACTAAATTCTCAAATACCCATAGATCATTTTCTGGATTGTGGCTTATGTCCCATTGATCTATTAATCTTTCTTAAGCCAATAAAGGCATCTCTACTCAGTTGCTCTACTTTTATAGTTTGCTCTGATGTCTAGTAGGCCAAAGCCTTTGCATTATTTGTCATTTTCAAAATTTTCTTCCATACAATCTCTCTTTCTCTGTCTCTTTTTGGTTTTTTTTTTTTTTTCTGAGACAGAGTCTCACTTTGACACCCTCAGAGTGCTGAGGCATCACAGCTCACAGCAACCTCAAACTTTTGGGCTTAAGCAATTCCCTTGCCTCAGCCTCCTAAGTGGCTGGGACTACAGGTGCCCACCACAACTCCTGGCTATTTTTAGAGATGAGGTCTTGCTCTGGCTCAGACTGTTCTTGAACTTGTGAGCTCAGGCAATCTACCTGCCTTGGCCTCCCAGAGTGCTAGGACTCTGTCTCTTTTTCTCTCACATGTACACACCTGAGTGAAACACACACACACACACACACACACCATTCATCCTGTTGGAACTGAATTACACTTATAAATTAATCTGGGGTAAATTTGCTTCTTTAAACCCTTGAATCCTCTCATTCAAGAACAAGATTTACCTTTCCATGTATTCAAGTCTTCTTTGATGTCATTTAAAATATGTTTATGATTTTTTTTTCATAGATTTTCTACCTTTTTTTTTTTTTAGAGACAGAGTTTCACTTTGTTGCCCTGGGTAGAGTGCTGTGGCATCACCGCTCACAGCAACCTCCAACTCCTGGGCATAGGCGATTCTCTTGCCTCAGCCTCCCAAGCAGCTGGGACTACAGGTGCCTGCCACAACGCCCAGCTTTTTTTTTTTTTTTTGTTGTTGTTGTTGTTGTCATTTGGCCGGGGCTGGCTTTGAACCCACCACCCTTGGTATATGGGGCCGGCGCCCTACCCACTGAGCCAAATTTATTATTGGGTATTTTATGTTTTTTGTTCTCATATGAACAAAATCATTTTCCAAACATATTTTTTAACTGTATTGCAGGCCTATAAGAAAACTATTAGTTTTTATGTTGCTCTTGTAACCATTAGAATTGTAGTTAATAGTAGGTAATAGCCCAGCATAGTGGCTCATTCCTGTAATCCCAGCCCTCTGGGAAGCCATAGGGGTTGGATTGCTTAAGGAAAGAATTTGAGAGCACTCTGAGTAAGAGTGAGATCCCATCTCTACAAAAATTGGAAAAATTAGCATGGTGGCATGTGCTTATAGTCCCAGCTGCTCAGGAGGCTGAGCCCAGGTGTTGGAGGTGGCAGTGAGCTGTGATGATGTCACTGCAGTTTAGCCCTGGTGACAAAGCAAGAGTCAGTCTTAAAAAAATAATAATAACAGTATTAATTACTTAAGAGTTAATTATATGTTTATCCCCATTACGGCTCTGCCTAGCTCAGTGCCCAAATATGAAAATATCTTGACCACTTTTTCATGGCTCATCAATCGATAATGTATTATCTAAGTAGTTTATTTTACCATCTTTAAATAATAATCGTCTCTTCAATATATAAACCTTCTATTTGTCTTGCCTTTGTGCAATGGCTAGACCCTCCAGAACAATGTAGAATGGTAGTGGCGGGAGAAGGCATTCCTAGGTTTCCATCAGTTGGGCAATCTGTAGTTCTTCCTGGAGGATTCAGACCCAGGACCCAGCAAGCTCCTCAAAATTAGGTCATTGGTCAAAAATCTGAACCCTCAGCTGGAGCACAGCTTGAGAGAGCAGAGTTGGCAGGAGCCTGCGACACAGCGAGGGGCCAGACCCAGCTTGGGCGTCCGCAGCCCGGGCCAGCTTCCCATTTGGTGCTGGGCGCCGATCCAGATGCGGGCTCCACCGGGCTCAGGTTCTGTTTGCGGGCGGGGAGGCAGCAGGTGCGGTGGCTACTGCACCCACACCAGTTACTCCGAGTGCTCCAGCTTTGGCTCTGATGTCTGGGGACACCCCCAGGCCCTCCCGAGGGTCTGTGGGATGGGGGCACCGCAGGCGTCGTCTTGGAGCCGCTAAGTGCTCCGTTGGAATTCAGGGTGGGGCCGCCTGGCAGGGCCCCGCCACCCAGGGCTTCCCAGCCCTTTCCAGAAACAGACTTAGAAGGTCGGCGCCGCTAGCGGAGGGGTGGAGGAGCCGCGGGCGAGGCGGCGGGGAGGCTGTGGGCGAGGGCACTGTCCTCCCTCCCGGTGGCAAACACCCCTCAGGGAATCGGGAGAGAAATGGACAACCCTGTCCCCTGCCGGTCCCCAGGGAGGAGAGAAAGGCTGACCGAGCTGGCTTGTGCCCCGGTCTCCTGCTGTGCTCAGCAGCGTCCTCCCTTGTGGGCCGTGGCTGTCCTCACTGTCCCTCCCTGGGATGCAGTCACCAGCCTGGGAGAAAGCAAGGGACAGCAGACTCCCCCTGCTGCGCTAGCTGTCCTGGCTGAAGTCATCAATCCAGGTGGTAGACTCAGTGACTGCCTGTGAGTCCCCCTGTCTTGGCCGCTCCCCGAACTCGACGCTGCTTCCTCTTGCTCTGGGCCAAGCACTCCTGTCAGCTTCCGTGCCAACCTATACACCTGGTTATCTGCCTACTTCTTGGGCCACTCTCTCCTGATCTCCTTGACTCCCCTCTTCGTCCTCCAATTGAGCTCCAACTTCCCTTTTTCTTCGGTTTCTTGTGCTTTTGGTATCATATCTAACAGACCCTGGCATAATTGGTCATGAAGATTTATGCCTATGTGTTCTGACAGTTTAACTCCAGTTCTTTGGGTCCCAGACTTCTCCTCCTCTCCTTTTCTCTCACTCTCTTCTGTCTTCATTAAGATGTAATTCACACACCACAAAATTCACTTTTTTGAAGTGTGTAATTCAGTGGTGGTGTGTGTATTTACAAAGTTGTACAACCATCATTGCCATATAACCTCAGAACATTTTCATCGTCCAGAAGGGTAACTCTAGATACTATTAGGGGTCACTGCTCATTTCCCTACACTTTCCCTAGCCCCAGGCAACTACGAATCTTCTTCTATCTGGATTTGCCTGTTTTGGACATTTCCAAATATAGAACCACATGATGTGACTGGCTTCTCTCACTTAGCATCAAGCTTTAAGGTTCATGCATGTGGCAGCATGGATCAGTGCTTCATTTTATGGATGAATGAGATTCCATTGTAGAGATAACACTAACTTGGTTACCTATTACACACTTGATGGGTGTTTGAGTTCACTTTTTTTTTTTTTTTGAGACAGAGTCTCACTTTTTCACCCTCGGTAGAGTGCCGTCGCGTCACAGCTCACAGCAACCTCAAACTCTTGGGCTTAAGTGATCCTCTTCCTTCAGCCTCCCCTGTAGGCTGGGACTACAGGGGCCCATCACAACACCCGGCTATTTTTTCTTTTTTTTTAGAGACAAGGTCTCGCTCTGGCTCAGGCTGATCTGGAACTCATGAGCTCAGCAATCCACCCTCCTTGGCCTCCCAGAGTGCTAGGATTACAGGTGATTGTTCACATTTTTTGACTATGAGCTGAAAGGTTAGCATTAGGGTTAGGCAGGCACCCAGAGATAACATTGGATAGCAGGAGAGATTCAGGACAGGTTTAATTAAAGTAAAAGAGACCCACTTGGGCAGAGCCAAAGATGGCATCTACCTCAGGGCAGGTGGAGAACTCTATTATATGGGGCTCGTAGGATGGAAAAATTCCACTGCTTGCTGGTGGATTCTGGTGGGCTAGGGTTTTTGGCCCAAAGTTTTGGGGTGGGGATAGCTATACCCTTTGTAGTCTTTTGTTCCAGGAGGGGAGGAGGAGGGTTTGTGTGTGACCTTGTTAGGCCCCCAACATGAGCATTCATGTATACATAGGATTTTATCTTTTCAATTCTCTTAGATATATACCTAGGAGTGTTAATTGCTGAGTCATATAGCGACTATGTTTAACCATTTGAGGAATCACTAAACTGTTCCAAAACAGGTGCACCATTTTCCATTCCCACCAGCAATGTATGAGAGCTCCAGTTTCTCCATAACCTCACCAGCACCTATTATTATTATTTTTCTTTTAAACTGGAAATCCCCTTATCTTCCAAACCAGCACCTATGATCAATTATAGTCTCGTGTGCGCGCGCGCGCGCACACACACACACACACACACACACACACACACACGCAGGAGTATCTAATTGTGGTGCGAATTTACATTTCCTGATGACTAACAATGTTGAGCAGCTTTTCATGTGTTTATTGACCATTTAATGTTTGAGTAAACATTTTTCCATTTTTATTTTTATTTTATTTTATTTTTGAGACAGAGTCTTACTTTGTCACCCTCGTTAGTGTGCTATGGTATCATAGCTCACAGCAACCTCAAACTCTTGGGCTCAAGAGATCCTCTTGCCTCAGCCTCCCAAGTAGCTGGGAGTACAGGCACCCATCACAATTCGAGGCTATTTTTAGAGAGGGGTCTCACTCTTGCTCAGGCTGGTCTCAAACTCCTGAGGTCAAGCAATCCACCTGCCTCGGCCTCCCAGAGTGCTAGGATTACAGGTGTGAGCCACCTCATCCAGCCTGTTCTCTCATTTTAAATTTTTAGTTGGGTTATTTTGTCTTCTTTATTGTTGAATTTTAAGAATTCTTTAAAAATGTTTTATTTGGGCTTGGTACCTGTAGCTCAAGCAGGTAAGGTGCCAGCCGATACACTGGAGCTGGTGGGTTCAAATCCAGACCGGGCCTGCCAAACACCAATGACAACTATAACCAAAAAATAGCTGGGCATTGTGGTGGCTACTCCGGAGGCTGAGGCAAGAGAATCACCTAAGCCCAAAAGCTGGAGGTTGCTATGAGCTGTGACGCCATGGCACTCTAACGAGGGTGATAAAGTAAGACTGTCTCTACCAAAAAAAAAAAAAAATGCATATGACATAAAATTTACCAACTTAACCATTTTAAAATATACAATTGGCTTGGCACTTGTAGCTCAACGGGCTAAGGCGCCAGCCACGTACACCTGAGCTGGCGGGTTCAAATCCAGTCCAGACCCGCCAAACAACAATGACGGCTGCAACCAAAAAATGGTCGGGCGTTGTGGTGGGCGCTTGTAGTCCCAGCTACTTGGGAGGCGGAGGCAGGAGACTCGCTTGAGCCCAGGAATTAGAGGTTGCTGTGAGCTGTGATGCCACAGCACTTTATCCAGGGTGACAGCTTGAGGCTCTGTCCCAATAAATAAATAAATAAATAAATAAAATATACAATTATTAATGTTAAATGTGTTTACATAGTTGTGTAACTAATCCCTAGAACTTTTACATCTTGCAAAAATGAAACTCTTTTTTTTTTTTTTTTTTGTAGAGATAGAGTCTTACTTTATTGCCCTCGGTAGAGTGCCGTGGCATCACACAGCTCACAGCAACCTCCAACTCCTGGGCTTAGGCGATTCTCTTGCCTCAGCCTCCTGAGTAGCTGGGACTACAGGATCCCGCCACAACGCCCAGCTAAAAAATGAAACTCTTTATCCATTAAACAACTTACCATTTTCCCTTCCCCTAGCCCCCACCCTCCAAACTACCATTTTACTTTCCATTTCTTTCTTTCTTTTTTTTTTTTGTAGAGACAGATTCTCACTCTATCGCCCTCCGTAGAGTGCTGTGGAGTCACAGCTCACAGCAACCTCCACCTCTTAGGCTTGAGTGATTCTCTTGCCTCAGCCTCCCAGGTAGCTGGGACTACAGGCGCCCACCACAGTGCCCGGCTATCTACTTTCCATTTCTATGAATTTGGTTTCTCTAGATATCTCATACAAGTGGCCTCAGGGCTGAGCAAGGTGGCTCATGTCTGTATTCCTAGCACCCTGGGACGCCAAACATGTGGATTTCTTAAACTCTTGAGGAGTTTAAGACCAGCTTGGGCAAGAGCAAGACTTCATCTCTACTAAAAACAGAAAAACTAGCTGGGCATTGTGGTGGCTGCCTGTAGTCCCAGCTACTCAGGAGGCTGAGGCAAAAGGATCCCTTGAGCCCAGGAGTTTGAGGTTGCTTTGAGCCCAGGGTGACTGAGTGCCAAATTAAAAAAAAAAGTGGACTCAGGCCAGGTGCAGAGGCTCCTGCCTGCCACCCCAGCACTTTGGGGGCAAAAGGTCTCTTGAGCTCAGAAGTTCCAGGTTGCAGTGAGTTATGATCCTGCCAGAGAGTGAGAGCTTGTTTCTAAGAGGAAAAGAAAGTGCATTGGTATAATATTTGTAGTTTTGTGACAGGTTTGTTTATTTCACTTACTAATAATGTCCTCACGTTTGTAAGAATGTATATATTCTGAATACTAATTCCTTACCAGATATATGATTTGCGAATAGTTTCTCCCATTCTGTGGATCATCTGTTCAGTTTCTTAATATCATTAACAGGACAAAAGTTGCTAATTTTGATGAGCCCCAATTTATCTTTTTTTCCTGTTTCTTGTGCTTTTGGTATCATGTCTAAGGGACCATTGCCTAATTGGTCATAAAGATATATGTTCTTTTAAGAGTTTTATAGTTTCAACTCTGACATTTTTTAATTACTTTTTGTGTACAATGTGAGATAAGGTCCAACTTTGGTTTTTTTCATTGGATGTTCAGTTATCCAACATCATTTGTTAAAAATACTATTCTTTTCCCAACAAGTCTTAGCATTCATGTTGATAGCTTCTCTTTTTTGTATATTCACTGTCCTGGGGGAATCTTACTAACTCCTATTCTTTTTTTTTTTATTAAATCATAGCATAGTACATTAGTGCAATCAAGGGGTACAATGTGCTGGTTTCATCAAACTATTTAACATACCCTTCATGGCATTTTCTTAGTTATTGTATTAAGACATTTGTATTCTGCATTTAGTAAGCTTTGCCTGTACCCTTCCAAGATGCACCATAGGTGTGGCCCCACCAATTACTAACTCCTGTTCTTATCTAAAGGCCTGTGACTCAGAAATTTATACCTCCAGCCAAAAGCTTAGTCATATATAACTTGACATTTCCTCTTAAATGTCTCTCATACATGTTCAAGACCAAACTTGTGGCCAGGCATAGTGGGTCATGCCTGCACTTTTAGTGCTCTGGGAAGCCAGGGCTGGAAGATCGGTCACTTGAAGTCAGCCTGAGCAAGAGCAAGATCTCTGTAAAAAGTAGAAAAGTTAGCTGGACATGGTGGCATGCACTTCTGGTCCCAGTTACTCAGGAAGCTAAAGCAGGAGGATCACTTGAGCCCCAGAGATTGAGGTTGCATTGAGCCATGATGATGCCACTTCACTCTTGCCTGGACAACAGAGTTTTACTCTATGTCAAAAAAAAAAAAAAGTAACTCATGATATTTCCTTCAAATATGCTCTCTTCCAGTGCATTTTCTCCTGTTTTGTTCTAGTAAAACAACCCACTATCCTATTTACTTAAGCCAGAAACCTACAGTACTTGACACCTTTTCCCTTTTGCCTGACATCCAATTGATCACCAAATAAAGTTGATTCTATTTGGAAATACATATTCTAGATCCATCTCTAGTCTTCCATCACCACTGCCAACAAGTCCAAGACATCATCTCTCTGCTGAGCTATAGCCTTCTGACTAGTCCACTTCTGACTAGTTTCCAATTTTCCATGGAAAATTTAAACACACAGAAAGGATGAGAGAGAGACGTATAGGGATCCTCCTACGTCCATCACCCAGCTGCAATAACCACCAATATAGGGTCATGTTTGTCACATCAGTATTCACCCTCCACTGCCTCTGCCCTGCTTCCATTGGATTACTTTGAAGCAATATGTGTGATCTTATTTAAATTTAATTTTTATTTATTTTTGAGACAAGGTGTTACTCTGTTACCCAGGCTAGAGTTACAGTGATATCATCAGAGCTCAGTGCACCTCTAAGTCATGGGCTCCAGAGATCCTCCTGCCTCAGCCTCTTAGTAGCTGGGACTATAGGCACACATCATGCCCTACTAATGTGTGATCTGTTCAACACACAGATTGGTAGAACACTTTCCTATCTAAATCCCTTCATCATTGGTTCTTCATTTCCTTTAAGATAATAATCAAAACCCTTGCTGGGGCCCACTGGGCCCTGAACGATCTGGTTTTGCCGCCCTGTCCAGCCTCTTGCTCACACTTCACTACTCACCTGTACCCTCCAGAGCCAGAGGCTCTATTTGTTTCCCTCCTAACACACCACACACCTCTGGCCTCAAGAGCTCCCCTTTACAGTGACTCCCTCCCAACTGGCATCCCCCTCTGCATCTGGTTGGCACCCCCTGGGTGTCAGCTCGGATGTAGCTGCTTCTTCAGGAAGGTCTTCTCTGCTTTTCATGGCTGCATCAGGACTCTGTGACATAAGTCCCTCTAGGACCCTGTGCTTGTCCTTCATAGCATCTGTTAGATACAATGCTGCATTGGGTTATGTAAATATTTGTTTCATGTCTGCCTCTCCCACCAGGTGTTGCGGGGACGGTACATGGCCTCACCCCTCCTGGGAGACACAGCACTCACACAGAGCTGGGCGAATAGCAGGCATTCACCTGGTATTGGAAGAAGGCAGGCAGAGAAGCCAGTAGTTCTTTGAGGACTGTGCTCCTGTCACCCTCTTCTGGGGCAGGGGCTCTTCTGATCACAGAGGGCCAGTGGTCATCTGCAGTTCACCCAATTCCTGGCCTCTGCTTTTTCCCTCAGACAATGTTTGTTTTTCCTCCTGGGTTGCAACTTGCTTGTCGCTTGCCGAGGAGTAACTGGGGCCCAGAAAGAGACAGTGGCGTACAGAAGGCTCTCAGGAGTGAGTAGCTCCAAGCCTACACCCCATCTTCCCACTCCAACCCTAGGCTCTTTCAGGACCCCAAGACCCTCAAACTTGCCTGTGGTCCTAAGAAGAGCCTGGTCCATTCACAAAGCCAGAGTGATTTTGAGGTGGGTGTCCTAGGGTGGTTGGGGTGAGGTATCTGGACCGTATCCATGGATGTACAGAGCTGACTTGTCCGCACAGTAGCCACACCCCTGGCAACCCTGAGTGGGGGTGTCTAAGCAGCCGAGGCTGTCTATGGGCTCTCCCCTGAGCAGGCTTTGGCCAGAGGGTGACCACCAAGAGCACAGGGGTGCTCTGTTCCTTAATGAATGCAAGTCTGTTTTTAGACCTGAATGACCAGCTTCTTGTCTGAAAATGGCTGAGCCCCAAGTGGCCTGCCAAGAAAAAGTGGTCTATATCCAGACCCAGGAGTACCAGCTCCAGTACATGCTGCTACAGCAGTGGGCGCCACAAATGAGGCCAGCAACTGACAGGACATGCCCTGCAGAACCAACTACCCACTTTATGGCATGTCTTGGGCATTGTAGAAAATCCTAGATATCCCTAGGAGTGAAGCATCCCGGTTTCAGCTCTTTGTCTCTGTCTGTCTCCCTGGTGACTGCACTCACTCCGCAGGCCTCTGAGCTCTGGGCAGGAGGAGGGCAGTAATTGCTGGCCCCAAACTTCAGGTAGAGGGAGAAGAACAGGGAGAGGGGCCCGAGCATGGTGGGCCTGAGTGTGGTGGGGCCTGAGCATGGCAGCGCCTGAGCTAAGGGTGCACCTTGGACCTAGAGTGGTGGGAGGTAGGCCCTGGGTGCAACCTGGTCCTGTTCCGGCTTCTCGGGTTACAGTCCTAGAGGAAAGATTCAGGCTTGCAGGGCAAGTATGGAGCTTTGTGGGTACAGTAGGGGCCCGCTGGGGCCCCATCTTTTGCTATGGGCAGATGCATCTTGAGGTGCCTTTTAAGAGACATGACAGAAGGTGAGGCTAACAGCCCATGGCAGGGGATGTGATGCTGTGGGAGCCCCCGCTCCAGCCCAGACCAGGCCATGGTCTCTCTCAGATCCTCCCGACAGCCCTGAAAAACCTGCGGGTCAGAGAGGAGATTTCTTTGCCTTTTTATGGGGGTCCAAATTCAGAGGACCAAGGTGGAGCCAGAGTACCAGGGAGGACCCAGAAGCAAACCCGAGTGAGTTGCTGTCACTCCAGATCTTGTGTTTGTGCCCCAAGGGCCCACTGCTTCTGAACACTGAGGCACCCGACCCCAGGGAGCACTGTTTAGTCAGTAAACAGTCAGTAAACAGTGCTGACTGCATGCCTGGAGCTGTGTGAGGCCTCTGGGATGAGAGATGACTAAGAGGCTGCACAGTAAAGGACGAAGTGTGTGCAGATAGTGCAGACATGGGCAGGGAGGCCTCTGTCCTTCCTGGAGGTGCAGGCCAGGCTTCAGGGATGAGAGGTACTGGGCAATGAGGGCAAGGGGATTCCATCTTAGACAGAAGCAGGTTAGCTCAGCAGGGTCCAGGTAGAGCTGGGAGGGGCAGGTCATCAGCAACCCCACCCCACCCCACTCAGCCACCCCATGCAGTAGGAACAACTGAACCACTTTGCTCTGATTCCATTGCCATAAAGAGCTGGGCCTTTCTGGTATGTGGAGAGAGCTCAGACCTGTGTGGGGAGGTCAGGGAGCAGAGAAAAAGGAGAGTGGGGCCCATAGCCAGGGAGTAATGCAGTCATCCAAGCAGCTAAGGGCTTGGCTGACCTGATCTGGGCTCTAGTGACAGACCCGGGCAGTGGGCAGCATTTTGGTGGCTGAGGGTGGGAGATGATCTAGCTCTCCCAGTTCCCACTGGTTGGGGTGCTCCAGGATTTCTGAGACCCCTGTAGGCAGAAGGAGCTCTTGCTAGAACCAGAGCTCAAAGGGGTCCTTGTTCAGGCCTGATGCAGCCACCTCCAGAGTGTGGGCTCAGCCCACACCTACTCTAGAGCCACTAGTTCTCTCAGTGTGTTTGCTTCTTTGAGTAGGGAAGAAAAAGACTTGTCAGGGTGGGCAAGGAACCCCATTCCCCAGAAAGACCCCATCATGGTTAGCTCAGCCTTTTGCCTCCCTCAAACCCCTTCTACTGGGAACTTTGGGGAGAGTTGGGGCCTTGCCCTATGTCCAGGGAAATCTTACTGGATGGAGAGAATTCCAGGGCCCCCAAGCCCTCCAGGCAGTGTGCTACAGTGGAAAGAGTACACATTCCCTGCCAGGAGCTGTAGCTCACACCTGTAATTCTAGCACTCTGGGAGGCAGAAGGGGGTGGATCCCTTGAGCTCAGGAGTTTGAGACCAGCATCAGCAAGAGCGAGAACCTGTATCTAATAAGAATAGAAAAAGTAGCCGGGTGTGGTAGGGGCACCTGTAGTCCCAACTATTCAGAAGGCTGAGGCAGGAGGATTGCTTGAGCCCTGGAGTTTGAGGTTGCTATGAGCTATGGCACCAGGGCACTCTACCAAGAGTGACACAGCAAGACACCATCTCTAAATAAATAAACAAATGAATAAATCCATAAAAATAAATATAAAGGGCGGTGCCTGTGGCTCAGGGAGTAGGGTGCCAGCCCCATATGCTGAGAGTGGCAGGTTCAAGCCCGGCCCCAGCCAAAATGCAACAACAAATAAATAAATAAATAAAAATAAAATAAATATAAAAATAAAACAAGGAAAATTACCCAGGTTTGGTGGCAGCTGGGACCTGTAGTTCCAGCTATTGGGGAAGCTGAGGCAGGAGGATCACTTGAACCCAGGAATTTGAGGTTGCTATGAACTCAACCTAGGCTGGCACCATGGTACTCTAGCCCAGGTGGCAGAGTGAAACCGTCTCATAAACACAAAAAAAGAGTACACACTCCCTGCCACACTGGACTGTGAATCAGCTCTACCAAGTTCCAGTTGTACAATCAGAAGCTTCGGCTTCCTCATCTGTCTGGACACAAGTGCTGGGGCACTGGGAGCAGAATTGGAAGTCACAGGGCATCCAAGGGGAGCAGATCCTCTTTGTTGTATCCAGGCTGGGGCCTGGCCCATGCCCCCTGCTTCTTTCTGCACTCTGCTCCCTCATCCCCTGTTCTAGAGCTGGTCTCCAGTGCACCCAGAGATCAGCTCCAGCATACCTGCAGCTCATACCCTGCCATGCTCTTTCCCATCCAATCCTGGCTCCACACCTCCACAGCTTCTCAGATTTCCCAGTTAGGATTCATTAGATAGGGAATCTGATGGGCCAGCTCATCTTCTAGTCTAAAGAGCCTGCTGGTCAGCTTGCAGATGGCGTATCTAGAGCTGCCGTGGTTCCGCCAGCTGTGGCCAGGGCACTTGGTCGGTCTTGGAAAGAAGGGCTGGAGGCTTTTGACATACCCCTTCATCTCAAAGCTGCCATAGGGAGTGAAGGGAAACTAAGCTGATGCCTGGCCTAGGTGTTCTCAGAGTATGTCCTGGGAAGTAGCCCTATGATTGTGCCAAGTGCCTGCTCCAGTCTGCGCCCTTGCCAGGGAAGCTGAGTACAGCTGGATTTGGGGCCAGTGTTTGGCCCCCAACTCACTGAGCCCCTTACACTCAATATGGGATTCATTGTAGGATTTTCTCCCCGTTTCTGGAAGTCAGTGGAAAGGACAAAGTAGTTATCCTGTATATGGAATGTCAGAAAATAAAATGTGAGATGCAGCTTCAGTGAAAGTGTAAGACAGCAATATTTGAATTACTTTTGTGAAAGAAGGAAATTACCTTTTCAAGGGGCAGCTCGATGTGGTGGCTCATGCCTGTAAGCCCAGTGCTTTGGGAGGCTGAGGCAGGAGGATCACTTGAGGCCAGGAGTTTGAGCCCAGTCCAGGCAACACATAGTGAGACCCCCATCTCTGTAGAAAAAGATTTTTTTAAATTAGTGAGGCATAGTGGCATGTGCCTGTAGTTCTAGCTACTCAGGAGGCTGAGGCTGGAGGATCACTTGAGCTTGGGAGTTTGAGGCTGCAGTGAGCTGTGATTATGCCATTGCACTCCAGTCTGGGTGACAGAGGGGCACCTTGCCTCTTAAAAATGTTTCAGCTTGTTGAGGAAGAGCCTGACTCTATCCATATTATCCTAGTTTGTACTCAGGAGAGGTCTTGCCACTCAGTTTCTTGGAGGTGTTTGGACTGTAGCCCAGAGAGAATATGCGGAGGCTCAGCGGCTACTACTGCCAATTGGAAAAGTTGGTCTTTTACTTCCTTGGCACAACCTAGGAAGTGGGCTCTATGGCCTTAACAGATAAAGGAAATTTGTGTTAACAATGGGATTTAGGCTGGGCCCAGTGGCTCATGCCAGTATTCCCAGCACTCTGGAAGCCAAAGTGACAAGGATTTCTTGTGGCCAGGAATTCAAGACCACCCTGAGCATGTTTGAGACCCCCCCCATCTCTACAAAAAATAGAAATATTAGTCACATGTGGTGGCATGTGCCTGTAGTCCCAGCTACATGGGAGGCTAAGGCAGGAGGATAGCTGGAGTTTAAAGTTGCAATAAGCTATGATGATGCCACTGCACTCTAGCCCAGGAGATGGAATGAGATCCTGTCTCAAAAAACAAAAAAACAGGCCAGGCGTGGTGGCTCATGCCCGTAATCCCAGTACTCTGGTAGGCCGAGGTGGGCAGATCACCTGAGCTCATGAGTTCGAGACCAGCCTGAGCTATAGTCGGGCATTGCAGCAGGCAACTATAGTCCCAGCTGCTCAGGAGGCTGAGGCAAGAGAATCTCTTGAGCCCAAGAGGTTGAGATTGCTGTGAGGTATGATGCCATAGCACTCTACTGGGGGCAACGAAGTGAGACTCTGTCTCAAAAAAAACCCCAAAACAAAAAGAAAAATAATGGGATTCCCGGCTTTGCCAAGGACATTCCTGAAGCTCAAGAGAGGCAGGGTGATGGCTCTGTACCCCAGATCCAGGGCCCAGGCAGGTAGACTGGCCTTGGAGGAGGAGGTATCCTTCTCCCCTCTGCACCACAGAAAAGGGACGGGTGGAGGCGAGATTCTTCTAGTGATTTCTTAACTTTGGCTGTGGGTTTAAAATCACCTGGAAGTCCTTACAAGCCGGAAGCCAAACATACACCTCCGGTACGACCTAACAATTCCACTCCTAAGTGTTTACCCACAGAAGTGAATGCTTGTGCACAAGACTGCTACTAGAATTTTCATAGCAATTTCATAATTGGCAAAAACTGGAAACTGTCCAAATGCCCATCAATAATAAAGTGAATAAATTGTAGCCTATCTGTACAAAGGAATTCTAACCACTACTGAAGACACATAGCTCACAATTGCACACAAGATGGCGGACTCTTCTTTCAAATTCATTGCCAAGTATAATAAACCACGTAAGAGTACATGTGGTATGATTTCGTTCTTATAAAGCCCAAGAGAAGCAAAGGCAATCTGTGTTGTTGGAAGTCAGAGTGATGGTTATCCTTAAAGGGGAAGGGGTGGCAGTGAAACCAGGAGGGGCTTCTGCACGGCTGGTTCCCAGGTGTGTGTCCATTTGTGAAATGCATTAAACTGTGCACTTTTCTATATGTAAAATACTTCAGCTGGGTGAAGTGGCTCATGCCTATAATGCTAGCACTCTGGGAGGCTGAGGCAGGTGGATTGCCTGAGCTCACTAGTTTGAGACCAGCCTGAGCAAGAGTGAGACCTTGTCTCTAAAAAAATAGCTGGGCATTGTGGCAGGCGCCTGTAGTCTCAGCTACTTGGGAGGCTGAGGCAAGAGAATCACTTAAGCTCAAGAATTTGAGGTTGCTGTGAGCTGTGATGCCGGGGCAGTCTACCAACGGTGACAAAGTGGGACTCTGTCTCAAAGAAAAAAAAAAATTTATATATATATATATATATATATACACACACACACACACACACACACATACATACACTTCAATAACAGCTTGGCTGGGTGCCCGTAGTTCAATGGTTAGAGCACCGACCCTGTGCACTGGGGTTGACTGGTTCTAACCTGGCCCAGGCCTGCTAAATAAAGAAACAACCCCGACAAAACAAAGCAGACCTCTTAAAAAAAAAAAAAAAAAAAAACAGCTTAAGAAATGTATAGTTACTTAAATGCTACTCCCAGAGATTCTGATTCCAGATGCTGGTCTGGGGGCTCAGACATCTTTTTTTGTTTGTTTTTCACAAAGCCCTGTAGGTTATTCTTACATGTACCCACCCGACTGCATATTAGCGGTGACAGGAGTGTCTTTTCTCTATAAAGTAGGAGTTGAGCTGAGTGCTGAGTGGGAGGTGAGGATGGGTGGGGAGCCTGGGGGCTTTGGAGCAGCTGCCGGCAGGACACCCTCATTCTAGGCTGCTGAACCCCAGGATTTGAATTTCTATCCAAGACAGATGTCCATGTAACTTCCTGTCCCTGGATGGCTGTTGCTGTGGTTTCTGGTTTGTGCTGTCAGGCGCCAGCTGCTGTGATGTGGTTTTTGTTTGGAAGAGAACAGTGTTGTTTTCAGGTCTCTCCTTGGAACTCACAGGGACCTAGCATCCTGCCAGCAGCAGAAAAGGGTGGAGCTGGCCCTGGCTTGGCCATGGGAAGAGCTGGCAGGACCCTAATGTCTGGGATGTCCACACGAAATCAACTTGGGAGAGTGTGGTTGCTTCCCTCAGGGAGAGATTCCTATGGGGACACCCCCTGCCAGGTCTGGGGAGGCTCCCGCCTATGACCACACAGGCCCCTTTGGCTCAGGCTCCTTGGTCTGGCTAAGATACCGGGGCTGCCAAAGCCCTGGAGGGAGGCTTGCCTGTGGTTAGGAAGGGCTGGGTGTGGGGAAGGGGGGCAGGTGAGCTAGGGTAGGGCTGCTGAGTGTAGCCGCCCCTGGAGCGCAGCCCACTGGACCTTTCAGGGGTGCAGGTGGGGCCCAGGCTGCACTTTCCCCCAGGTGCCCCCTCCTGTCTGGTCTGGGCACTGCACACTTTTCTACGTGCCTTATCCCTCCCACCTGAGTTCCTGCTTTGATCAGTCAACCAGTGTGGTTTGCGTGCCTGGTGGTGGCAGGGCTATGGCAGGGAAGCGCCCAGCGCCCTCTCAGTCTAGTCCCTTCTCTCCTCCTTTCTTCCTGGGTGTCAGTCATTCTCTGTGCCCCTTCATTCTTGCTGCCTGGCTTTTTTCTCTCCTCCTCCCTTTTGGGGTGTCATCATCTTTCTTTTTCTCTCTCTCTTCTTTCTTCATCCATTTAGCAAACACTGCCTGCCTGCTGTGTGCTGGGAATACAGAGATGTACACAAGCACATCCCTGCTGGAGCTCAGAGTCAACAGCGGGGGGGGGGGGGACACATGTGTAAACAGGCAAGCACAGTCTGGTGTGGTAAGTGCAGGGGCAGCAGCATGCAAGAAGGGACAAGGGACCACAGAGGAGGCAGTGAGCCCATCTGCTGGGGGAAACCCGGGAAGGTTTCACAAAGGGGGTGACATTTGAATAGGGGCTTGCAACATGACAAGGAACTCCCCAGGTAGATAAGCAGGGAAGGGATTCCAGGTGATCCAGCAAGGTATACAGGTATGAGGCAGCTGGCTAGCTGTGAGGAGGGATTGCTGGGTGAGATTGGGAAGAGAAGGAAAGTTCAGGTGGCCGCTGAGGAAGCGATGGGAGCTAAAGAGGGAAGGTGAGTGGGAGAGTGGTGGGATCAGCTTGGGCCTAAGTGGGAAAGGGGCAGGTGTGTGCACGTGAGGCTGGGGCAGGATTAGTCAGGAAAAAAGTGCTGTTGGCCTGGGTTTGCGTGGTGTAGCAGGAGCCGAGGAAAACAGGTGGTACCATGGGTTATCTCTGGGGTGGAGGGCTTGGCGCTTGGTTGGTTATGGGGTGGGGAGAAGAAGGAGTTGAAGATGCTGGCTTGGGTACTGTGTGGGAAGAGGGCCTTTCATGGGTATTGAGTGCTCAGAGGCAGCAGCTTTACGGGGATGATGCTGAGCTCACTTCAGTGGCTGGGTCTGACACTCAGGTGGGCATGAGCTGTCGGCTTAGATAGAGACGGGATTTGGGAACATCTGCCTGGTGGGGTTATTTTGAGCCCATGGGAAGCAGCTAGACTCTTGCATCTCTGGGCTCCCTACTCGCTGCCTCTGCTTCTCCCACCCTTTCTGTCCCCCCTTTCCTGACACCCTTCCTGACACCTCCCTGTGCTGGCAGCCCCCCAGGCTCAGTGAGTATTTGTCTCCACATGGGGCTTGAGAGTTGCACACTAGGGCCAACAGGGCCTCACCTAGGGAGTTTTTCAATCTTTTGTACTCATTTAATGTCAAAAAAAAATACTGCCACTCCCCTGCTCCATCCCCTCATGACAGTTAGATTTTTTGTGGCTTTGATTGAAAAAAATAGATAGGGATTTCAAGACTTTGGATATTAACTCCACAGTCTGGGATGGGTGGGTAGGAGAGTGGTTCATGACCCATAGGGTGTGAGCTCAAGTCTGTGGGTGGGAATGGATGGAGGCTGCCGGGGGAATGGGGGAACCTGGCAGAGCCCCATGCTCTTGAGGCCTCCTTCTTGGTCCTCTGGGTCAGGGCCCAGGTGGTCACGGGTGCTGCCCGCCGGACTAGTTTTGCTGGTGATCACTCAATGACCTCTCTCCTTTGGTGAGAAATAAAGAAATCATCCCCATTTCTTTATTTTTGTTCATTTTTTGGGGGGGGGACTACAGGTGCCTGCTACAAGGCCTGGCCATTTCTTGGTTGCAGCCGTCATTGTTGTTTGGCGGGCCCGGGCTGGATTCGAACCCGCCAGCTCAGGTGTACGTGGCTGGCGCCTTAGCCCGTTGAGCCACAGGCGCTGAGCCTGTTCATTTATTTATTATTATTATTATTATTATTTTTTGTAGAGACAGAGTCTCATTTTGTCGCCCTCGGTAGAGTACCATAGCATCACACAGCTCACAGCAACCTCCAACTCCTGGGCTTAGGCGATTCTCTTGCCTCAGCCTCCCGAGTGGCTGGGACCACAGGCGCCCGCCACAACGCCTGGCTATATTTTTGTTCATTTAAACAAACACTTTAGGGGAGAAAGTCTGAATTGAAAATAACTTTGAGAGCAATGCAGGGTTTGCTCATTTTGACCACAGGCAGGGTCTCTGGGCCAACAGCATTGTCAGAGGACAGACGGGAAGGGCTGGCGCTAACAGATAAACACAGGCTTGTAACCATCCTGTTCATCACATGCAAAGTGGGGGTTGCTTTTAGTTTAAAGAAATTTGAAATTATTTGTCCCCTAGTGACTCTAGTCTAGTCCTGTGGTTTTCTTTACGGAGATGCTGTGGGAAATGTGCACAGTGTTCCTTCCGTCGCTGGCAGTCTCTGCACTGCCTGAGTGCTTGGTCCCCAAACATCTCGAGTCTCTGCGGCACATGCGGCACCAGGCTCGGGACTCAGTGATGAATGAAGCAGAGTCCCTAATCTCCTAGAGCCCCTGGGGATGGACAGTCACAGCACACAAACAGTGTGTGGCTGAGAGGAAGACTTCTGGTTAGGCTGCTGTGAGTGCCTGGAAGAGGGACCCTTTACCTCGGCTGTGGGAGGGCTGAGGGAAGGCATTGTTTCCGAAGAAAGTCACATTTGGGCTACAGATGCATTTGATTTAGAACCCATGCAAAGGCATGATTGCCCATGCAAGATTATAATCTAATCCAGAAAGACTATAATCTAACCCATGCAAGATTATAATCCTACCCAGTTTGTAAGGCTCAACTTCCTTTTCTCTAGGAACCCTACAGTAACTGGTTCAGTCAATGGGGAATCTATGTGTCTCTGAGCTCCTATGGCCTAGAGGACTTAAATCAAACCCTCCAGTGGCTAAGTCACAGGCTCCTTCTCATTGTTTCCCCATTATTTTATTTTATTTTATTTTTATTATTATTTTTTATTGAGACAGTCTCACATGCCGTGGCATCATTGCAGCTTACAGCAACCTCAGACTTTTAGGTTTAGGTGATTCTCTTGCCTCAGCCTCCCAGGTAGCTGGG
>CAUYRH010094217.1:0-14658 GCA_963574655.1 Perodicticus potto
GGCACCTGTAGTCCCAGCTACTTGGGAGGCAGAGGCAGGAGACTCACTTGAGCCCAGGAATTGGAGGTTGCTGTGAGCTGTGATGCCACAGCACTCTATCCAGGGTGACAGCTTGAGGCTCTGTCTCAAAAAAAAAAAAAAAGATGTTTATGTGAAAGCTGGGTAAAATTTACTACATAAAGTTTATCAGAGGAAGAACACATGGCTAGAGTGCAGGATTCACTACAATCTCTGTTGTCTAGCATTGTGTCTGGTATGTAGCAGGTGCTCAATAAATATTTGTTAAGTGAATGAATGAACAAACAAATACTGTGCATGATTTCTGCAGCTTCTTCCAAACTTGAGACCTTGTTATTCATAAAGACTCCCCTCACTATTACAGTTCTCCTCGCTTTTTTCCTTCTCTAGACTGCGGAAACAATTACCAAAGACTAATATTATGAACCAATTTAAGGACCCTTAATTACATATACTGTATTTTGTATTGTTCCCTAATTACATTAGGAGTTTAAATTCTCCCTCCCCAACAAGAGTACTAGTTCCCAGAAATCACTCTGGTTCACTAGATGTTTACTGGGCACTACGTATTAAGTATTAGAACCTGCCCAACAAAACCTTATATTCTAAAAAGCATAGCATTAAAAGTGAGAGCGGGTACCAAGTGTTCTAATAGAGGTATTGGTAAAATGCTATCGTCAGACAGGAAAATAATTTTGCAAGAACACCAATCCAGGAAAGCTACAAGTAGAAGGTAATATTTCAGTTGAGTCCTGATAGACAACAGGAGTATGTCAGACTGTTACGGGTTAATATTAATAGATTCGGGGTAGGCTGATGCTATAGCAAAGAGTTGGAGGTACAAGAATGAGTCTTCTCACTTTCTGTTTTAATATGTCTCCCAGATGCACGATAGAAAACTGTTTTTCAATACCGCAATGGGAGCCTGGTGAGAAAGGTAGGGAGTCAAAGGGGGCTGATCCCTGGCCCCAGGGAACTAGTTCGGTTGGTGTGAGACAGACCCAGGTCAGAGTCGCCAAGTCTGAGCCTTACCTGCTGCCCCTCCCCCACGCGGAGCCCAAGCAGCGGCCAACTCCAAATGCGCCTGTCTTCCTTAAACCTCAGGCATTCTAGGCCCGCCTCCTAAAGCTGCCCATTGGTGGATTCTCCCGGCCAATCTAGGAAAAGCCGAGGCGGGAGAGCCCCACCCCCTCGAATCTTGGAAAGAGTGGGAGGGAGCGAGGGAGCCTAAACCAAGGCTTCGGAAGAAGGGCACCGAGAAAGATGTGGCTGCAGAATCACCAGGGGTCAGGTATTTCCGACCTCCACCCCAGGTGGAGCTAGCTCTTGGCCAGCAAGAGTTCCCAGAGCGAAACTGTCACGCAGATCTCTTCGAGGGATTCTGTTGAGGGAGCCCCCACAGAGAAGCCAAAGGAGGAGAGCCCCTACAGAGAAATGAACCCCCATAAAAGCTGCTCTTTAGAGATCAGTGTATTTGCGACCTGGCTTTACAGCTTGGCCTCTCCTGCATTACGCCAATATTCCTTTCAATCCTACATTGCCTCCCTCCAGCGCCACCAATGGATACTTCTTTTCTAAATATGTTTTTGTGTAGGTTGCTGCCCTGTCTATGAGAAGGTGGGAAGACCGTTTCTGGGGAAGGAAGGATTGAGGACCAAGGCTGGGGAAGCAGGGCGGGAGCTTCTTGTATTTTGCATCTTCCAATGCCTTCCAGCTCCTCCAAGCCCCTTGGTAGAGGACAGGGTGAAAGGAATCATCTTACTTTCATAGAAAACAGAAACAGGAAAAGAATTCAGAGTGAAGATAAAATCTGGAAGTTAGTTAAGAAGAATATCCCAGATACCATAGAAAACTGCCTTTAGATTGAGAGGCTGTAGGCTTACTAGCCTTACCAGTCTTTGGAATAGGATAGAGACATAGCTTTGAAGCTTTGGAGAACTTACTTAGCCTTATTATGTCTTGGTTCTCCCACCAGTAAACAAAGTGGTAATAGTTTCTACCTTATAGTATTGTAAAGATTGAAGATGATGTATTTAAAACACTTAGCACATAGTTGGCATCCAAGAAATAACTAGTAGAGATGGGTAGCTTCTCTGCAAATATTGTCTCTCCCCCTTCCTGAGGAACATTATTTTTAGACTCTTGTGTCTGGGGGCGTCTGATCTCTGAATTGTCTTAAGACTCTAGGTGGGCTTTCTAAGTCCTTAGGGTATTTCTTCATCTTCCACTTCCCTTAGTGCCTTCCAGATGGACATAAACTCCTTCCTAAAATATGTAGATGAAACTATGGTAACCATGGTGACATGGCAGGTGACAGGGAGAGGCAGAGACAGTATGAGAGACCAACAGCAACAGATCAGAAGAGAGAAGACACAAGCAGCATTCAGACACCTTCAAGCAAGATGGTAAAATAACGAGTCTATGCAAGACTGAGTAAAGAGAGGCATGAGAGTGTGTTATAGGTGCTCTTCTCCCTGCCTTTTCTTTTCCTGTCTCTCCCCGCCCCCCTAGAATATGGGATGGAGGCATCCGGAAAATGTCCCTTGCCCTCTCTAAAAATGCCTCCAGGTAACCGCCTTCATCATACTCATCTAAGAGGTCCATACAAGGGAGCTCAGGTCCAAGTCTCTCTGTGATATTTGTTCCGTTTGGGGAGAGGTAGGATGCGGATGTACCTGTGTTTGAATCCAGGCTGGATCGTGCTCTCCCTCACAAACTACAAGAAGGAAGCCAGATCTGTCTCTGCACAGTATGGGCGCCGGCTGAGGATCCAAATCGCCTCTCTACGCCCTTCCGCACAGTGTCCCATGTGCCGTGTATGGCAGGTCAGGTTTGGCACAGAGGAGTGCATAAAAAACACACCAAGTGCCGAGAAGGGGATCTGCTGAAGCTCAGCGAAGAATCCGGATGGTCGGTGTCCGGGTCGTGGAGGAGTTCCCTAAAGGAGCACTTAGGTTTGTTGGGGCTAAGGAGAGGTCTGCTAAGAAAGGGAAGTCAGGACTGGAGCCTCTACGTTTTTGAAGGTTTATGTGTGCATGGGTGGGGGAGCTGTTTGGTACCCCACGCCCCCACCCGCAGAGACCTGGCTATAAATAGCACAGCAGAGCTCCGCCCTCTTCTCCCCCCAGCTTCTCTCCTCCGGAGCCGGCGCTGTGCCCGGGGCGCTCCGGGAGGAGGGACCAGGATCCAGCGCTGGGGCGCAGATACTGACACCAAGGGAATCCGGGTGCCCCCCCATAAGCCATGTGGGCCCCCGGGAACCCGGCTCCGCCACCCAGGCTGTCCCTTGGCCACGGCCTGAATCCCGGCCGGGCGGAGATTCTGCGGATATTCAGGTATCTATTTGGGTGCACAGCCCGGGAGGGGAAAGCACAAGGAGTGATTGGAAACATAGCAGGGGCAAAAGAAACCCCCAATTCTCCCTCCACCCGTTTTAGGTCCCAAATGCAAGCTGCTTCCCTACCCCCACTCAATTTTGGGGGCTGTGGCAACCTAAAAGAGGTTAGGAATGGGAATATGTGTTTGACTGTATGGATGCATGTGTGTGGGTGGGTGGTATTCAGCATCCTAGAAAGGGGGATTCCAACTGTGGATCTGAAAAGAGGGATGCTGGAAAGGTCTGATAAGCCGTGGGGTGAGGGTGGGGGTGCGGATATCCCTGCGCGTGCACGAACGCATTTGCACGCGCTCGTCCTTCAGTGCGGGTGCACACTTTCCACCTCCTCAGGCATGCGCTGGGGGGAAGGGGAGGCTCAAAGGCATGAGTTAAGAGGAAGGACTGTGTGCCATGGAGATCTTCCGCACCCCACGCCTGGTCCCTCCATCAGTGCCTCAGTTTCTCTGCCGAATCCAATAAGGTCTTTCTTTTTCTTGCAGGGACCTGCTTTTCCACTAAGACCACAGGCCTCAGCCAACCACCATCCCCACACCCCTAGCCATCTTCGGCAGGTCCCAGTCCCGGCTCCATCGGTTCCCTCATCCCAGCCGCAGCCATGCTGCACACCGAGGGCCATGCTCTTCTTCGGGCCGTGGGTCAGGGTAAGCTACGCTTGGCCCGTTTGCTTCTGGAGGGAGGCGCCTACGTGAATGAGGGTGATGCCCAAGGGGAGACTGCGTTAATGGCGGCCTGTCGGGCCCGTTACGACGACCCTCAGAACAAGGCGCGCATGGTACGCTACCTCTTGGAGCAAGGCGCAGACCCCAACATCGCAGACCGCCTAGGGCGCACTGCGCTCATGCACGCTTGCGCTGGGGGTGGGGGCGCCGCGGTGGCCTCGCTGCTCCTTGCTCACGGCGCAGACCCTTCCGTCCGAGATCATGCTGGAGCCTCAGCGCTTGTCCACGCCCTGGACCGCGGAGACCGCGAGACCCTTGCCACACTGCTAGATGCCTGCAAGGCCAAGGGCACGGAGGTCATCATCATTACCACTGATACTTCTCCCTCTGGCACCAAGAAGACCAGGCAGTATCTCAATTCCCCACCGTCCCCAGGAGTGGAGGACCCTGCTCCCGCTCCTCCTAGTCCCGGGGTATGCACGTCGCCTTCGGAAATTCAGCTGCATACTGCGGGAGGAGGAGGGCGGGGGTTGTTATCCCCTCGAGCCCAGGAAGAAGAGGAGAAGCGGGACATATTTGAATTCCCTCTTCCTAAGCCCCCAGATGACTCCTCCCCTTCGGAGCCGCTCCCCAAACCACCGCGCCACCCCCCAAAGCCCCTCAAAAGGCTCAATTCGGAGCCCTGGGGCCTAGTAGCTCCTCCTCAACCGGTCCCACCCGCTGAAGGGAGACCTGGGATCGAGCGCTTGACCACTGAATTCAATGGCCTGACCCTGACCAGTCGACCCCGTCTTTCCCGACGTCACAGCACGGAAGGCCCGGAGGACCCGCCCCCATGGGCGGAGAAAGTGACCGGCACGGGTCCCCTCTCTCGCCGAAATACAGCGCCAGAGGCTCAGGAGTCTGGTCCCCCTTCAGGGTTGAGGCAGAAACTGAGTCGCATGGAGCCGGTGGAGCTCGACACTCCCGGACATCTTTGCCCTGATTCACCGGAGTCCAGTCGCCTGTCCCTGGAGCGCCGCAGATATAGCGCCTCCCCGTTGACCCTCCCTCCAGCGGGCTCGGCTCCCTCTCCGCGCCAGTCTCAGGAGAGTCTGCCTGGGGCTGTATCCCCACTGAGCGGACGGAGGCGTAGTCCTGGGCTGCTGGAGCGGAGGGGCTCGGGGACGTTGCTCCTGGACCATATTTCGCAAACACGGCCGGGTTTCCTGCCCCCGCTCAACGTCAGCCCCCACCCTCCTATTCCCGACATTCGCCCCCAACCCGGAGGTCGGGCGCCTTCGCTGCCTGCCCCTCCCTATGCCGGGGCGCCAGGCTCTCCCAGGACCAAGCGCAAATTGGTGAGACGACACTCTATGCAGACTGAGCAGATTCGCCTGCTAGGGGGCTTCCAGAGCCTAGGCGGGCCAGGGGAGCCAGGGCGCTGAGAGAAGTAGAGGAGCCAAGGAGGGTGAGGATCAGGACCTTGATGGGACAGGTGGGAGAACCAGTTCACACATACCTTAGAGATAGGAGTCTCTTGCATGTGCTCATGGGCACAGTGAACACACACATGGTTGAACATACGTCCACAAGCACAGCACTCTTATTAGCAAGGAAGGAGAAGTACTCTATTTACTGGGCATATAGACACATGCATTCATGCCCTGGTCATTTCACATGCACGTGGGATTATCTGTGTACCCACAGGCACAGCACATCAATAAACATACATGGCCACTTGTGCTAGGGTGCCAAACTCACTTGCATTTGTTCAGAAGCAGTAGGGAATCCCCTACTATGGGTAGTCTTCAATATCTGTTCCCTCCTGCAGAAGCAATCCCTTGCTTTTCATGTAATACCCTGCAACACAGCCTATCATGATTTTACTTACTCCACCCTCTTCATGAATATCCCACCCCATTCCACAGGTCTTGCTTTTCTTTCTAGGCCCGGCTCCTTGTTCACACTTCCAGACCCAAACACTTTTCAGGATATCTTCTTCACTCTTTTGGGGGTTCCTGCAGCACCCCCCAGCCTCAGTTCTGCTGCTGCCCTTCCTGCCTCAACTTCATTTCTCAACTTCCTGCTTTTTATTCCCAGCCTGTCCACCCAATCACTAAAATAGGTTGTTTCATTTTCTCAGGGGGTGGGGTCATGGGCTCTAAGCTGCTGTCTGCCTGAGCTTATGAAACCCCCTCCACATAGAAGTGGGGAGTGACCCTAAATCACTACTCTCTCCACTTGACATATCAAATAAATGTGTTCAGAAGTCTCTGTTTTGTTACTTCTGCCTGGAGGTGTGGGTGTGGGGAATGAGGAATGGGGAGGAAGGGTGATCCTAATTTACAGCTATAATAATCCAGGGGACATTTAAAATGCCACCTTCCTTCCAGAACAATTGACCAACTGTGGTTGTTGAAGGAAAGGCAAGTATCCTGTGTCTTGAAGATTTTAAGACATTTGGCAGGCTTTCATTTCCTCCTGTTTCCCCTGTGTCCATCCTTGAATTCTTTAAGATTCCTACAAGGAGGAATCTCCACCATCAGCAGTTATCTCCCAGTAGATTAATTGCCTTCTTTCTAGCTTCTTATTTCTTAATCACTCACACTTTTTACTGAAGGTCTCATTTTCATATCACCAGAAGTGTTTCATCTATTTACTTCTACTTCTGGCTTCTATTTCCGCATCTTTGATTTCTGAGCCACTGTAGGAGGAAGGGTTAGAATGGCAGTTAATATGACCTCACCTAAGTAAAAATGGCAAAATGGTTAATTGACAAAGAGTGTGTTGTGTGTGTGTGTGTGCATGTATGCAAATCGATCACAAGAACCCAATCTGATAGGTTCTATGAACATGATACCTTTCTTAATCTGCCCTCTCCACTCAGGCTTCTCAGCTGGTTTTCTGCATACACTCTCTTTCTCACTCTCACGGAAGTAAAAGGAGACTTCCATTCTACTTTCTTTTATTCCTCCCCTGCTCAGAATAGATAATGTGACATAATGAAAAGATAAAAATATTAGGAATCAGAACACCTATATCTGAGCACCTTCTTTTGCCATCTTCTAGCTATTTAATTTTGGTCAATTTATCTAGCCTCAGTGAGCATCTGTTTCCTTACTCATAAAATAATAAAATCTAGTTAGTGACCGTTATCATTAAATAAAACAATAGACTAAAGTAGACTGCATGGTATATGGTCACTAAAATGTCGGTATTTTTCTTGCTTCATCACCAATTGCATGTGATACTGGACAAGTCATATCACTTCTCCGAGTCAGTTTCCTCATCTACATCTATAAAATGAAGTGGTCAGACAAATAATCTCTAAGAATCCTCGTTGTGTCTACAATTCTCTGCAGCCTTACGGTAGTCCAGGCCCATATTTTTCCTTGAAGCCCCGCCCCAGGGTTCTCCTGGCCGGCTTTCTAGCAATGGCCACAGGACTCCCAAAGAGTCGCCCAAGCTTTGCGTTTCCCTTACACAGGGTATCAATTTTTCTCTTTGCGATTGGTTCTCAGAACCTTCGCCCTCCTCAATAACTTGCCTATGACAGAGCGGGAGCCCTACAGCTCCCGCCCCCTCATTAGTGATTGGCATGGGACCTGGCTGGTCCACGCCCATAATTGACTGACAGCTCGGCCTCGGCACCGCCCTCAGTCCCAAGGCGATCGCTGACTGGGGTGGCGGGGACCGTTAGCTGGCCAGGCTGGCAGGCTGCAGGCCGCTACTCTGCTGACGGCCAGGATGGAGACCATGCGAGCACAGCGGCTACAGCCAGGAGTGGGCAACAGCGGGAGGGGCACTCTTCGAGCCCTGCGGCCCGGAGTGACTGGGGCCGCTGCTGCCGCCGCCACACCCCCGGCAGGCCCCCCACCAGCTCCACCGCCTCCCGCACCGCCACCGCCACCGCTGCTCCTGTCGGGGGCCCCCGGGCTGCCCCTGCCCCCCGGCGCCGCCGGCAGCCCGGCTGTGCTGCGGGAGGCCGTGGAAGCTGTGGTAAGGAGCTTCGCCAAGCACACGCAGGGCTACGGCCGAGGTGAGTCTGCGGGTCTGGCCTCCTGCGGGACACCCTCCGTAAAGGAGCCTTGCTCCCACAGTCCTCCGGATCGCTTTTCCTGGCGTGGAGCCCTAACATGCATTTCCTTTTGGGGAGTTTACTTCTGGGTTCTACACACTCTCACGCCCAGACGCACATACACATATGTTTAAGCCACCCACCTCCTCTTTACTGAGTTAGTATATTCTCCAGGGACCCCTTTTTTCAGATATAATTCTCTTTTCTTCCCTTTTCTCCTTTAGAAATGGAATTCCTCTTTTGGCTCAATGCCTTATCATCTTTATACTTTTCAGAACCAGCCCGCATTGTCCTTTATCACAGATAAAATTTCTCGTTCACATCGTCTCAATCTTCCCTCTGTGATCTCACAATTCCTGGGCTACCCTGTTAATTATTCTTTACTTACTTATCTTCACTCTGATATTTCCATGCAACTTAAGATTTGCTGGAGAATTTAGCAGTGCCTTCACAAGTCACTCATAACAAGTGTGCCTTTAAATACCATACCATCAAGCCCACTCAGTTTCCTGGGGCTTAGTATCCACTCTGGTTGTCTTTTTTAGTATGGAGACTCAGAACTCTTGCCTCTGTCTGTCTGGCTTTGTTCCTTGCCCAGGAACTGAGGATAAATCCCAGGCCTTGACTCTCTCAATGTTAAGTTCTGTGGAAATGAGCCAGGTTGTAACGCTATTTTGGTTAGCAATCTTCATCTTAAAGATGCCTAATTTCTGGGAAGCAGGATGTAAGGATTTTCTTTGCTGTTTTTATTTAACCAGTATAGAATTTCCTGTCTGAGTTTGAGTTCCATATTTATAGTGTAAGTAACAAGGAATATATGGTGAAGGTATGAGATACAGAATTGAAGTCAAGCATTTCTGACATTACTTCTGTTTGATGGCCAGGCTGTCCTCCTTGACGTGGAAGTGAATGTATCTTTAACTTTCTAGTAGTTTAACACTTACGGGGCTTTCTCTATACTTTTTTTTTTTTTTTTTTTTGAGTGTAGCAAATAGAGCACACACAGGCTTTGAATATTTCTATCACTTACCAGCTATGTCTTTGGGGAAGGGACTCAACCTCACTGCACTTCAGTTTCCTCGGGGGTCATGATATGTATTAACTGAGATATTGCAACTGACATATATTGGGTACCTGAAAACTATCATCTCAAATTTTCTCATTCCTACTTCCTTAAGAACATCTCATTTTCTCTCACTCTTAAATGCTGATGGTTTATCCCCCCAATTCCAATGTAAACAGATTTTAAGATCCATTTTGCTATATATACCTAATGATTAATTTACCATCAGTTTCCCTTTGTTCTTCAGAAAATTTGAACTCCTATCACCTACTCTGCTAGGTGCTGGAGAGACAAGTGAATATGATTCTGAAATTCATCATGAGAAAGTCATTTTTCCAGTTTAATTCCTAGATTTACTAAGGCTATATGATGGAACTGCCATCATCAGCTATTATCCTGCTGCTTCAGCTATCCTTAAGTTGAGATCAAGGGTAGGTCTTTGCCTCTGGGAACAGGAGTAGCCAAGAGTGCTCATCTTAAATCTGAAGTCTTCCACTTGGAAAATTACAGGCATTTATTAGAATTATAGAGATGTGTACCCTTTTTCTTGTCTATATTACCTGGAGAGCCTCTGATATGGCTTCTAAACTGGGCATCCCACAAAAACTTTCATTTCTTTAGCAAGGGTGAGGGAAAAAGAAGAGTGTGCTGACAATGAACAGTCAGGCTTCAGACTCTGTGGTGACTGTCTGTCTGATCTCCCCACCTCCGATCACAGTCTTTCTCATTATTCTTAAGTTTCTCATTTCCAGTCTGGGTGTCCAGCCAGTACTTTAGAAGAGTTTGGCAGATAGTTCAGGAAGTAGAATCTGCCGATTTGGCTCAGAAGTCCTTCGCCACATGGGATCACTTACTCTGTTTCAATTCTTAGGCAAAGCCACCATTGTCATGTACCCACATACCCTTGTGACTGATGGCATGGTATTTGAGAGGATGGCTCTATTCCCCTGAATACAATTTATTTTGGTCTCTGCCGAGACCACTCCCTCATCCAGCAATGCTTTACCACATTCCTGACTGCTTTAAATTCCCCTTTTTCAGTCACAGTGTTTTGGGTTTTTTGTTTGTTTGTTTTTTAAGAGATGGAGTTTCGCTCTGTCTCCCAGGCTGGAGTGCAGTAGTGTGATCACATCTCCTTGTAACCTCTAACTCCAGATCTTCTCACCTCAGTCTCCCAAGTAGCTGGGACTACAGGCATGTACCACTATGCCCAGGTAACTCTTTTAAAGTTTTTGTAGAGGCCAGGCATGGTGACTCACAGTGTAATCCTAGCACTCTGGGAGGTGGAGGCGGTGGATTGCTTGAGCTCATGAGTTCGAGACCAGCCTGAGCAAAAGCAAGACCCTGCCTCTACTAAAAATAGAAAAAAAAGTGAGGCAAGAGCCTTGGTGCCCAGCCAAGCCACAGTCTTTTGATTTATCTTTACTCATGTAGGATCTCAGCATTTATATAAAAAAATTATTCTGTTATTTCACTTGTTTATCCCTTATCTCGCTCTCTCCCTCACCCACCCAATATACACACATAGCTCAATATGCTGTAGGGCTTTAATCCATTTATAGTACATAGGATTTGGAATCAGAACACCTGGCCCTGTCAAATAGTGGCCGTGTGATCTTAGAGAAATTGCTTAATCTCTCTATGCCTCATTTGTTCCATTCATTCATTTAACAGATATTTATTGATCACCAGATGTAGTGGTGAACAAGGCAGATATTTACTCCCTATCTTGACAGAGCTTACAGGTAGCTTTATAGAGCATGTGTGAGGATTAATAGTACAGTAAAGCAGGGTGTACAACAGAAAAGAGGGTGGGCTTTGGAGACAAACAAACATTGTTTCTTTTCTTTTTTTTTTGTTTAGAGACAGAGTCTCACTTTATTGCCCTCGATAGAGTGCTGTGGCGTCACAGCTCACAGCAACCTCCAACTCCTGGGCTTAGGCGATTCTCTTGCCTCAGCCTCCCGAGTAGCTGGGACTATAGGCGCCTGCCACAATGCCCAGCTATTTTTCTGTTTTGCAGTTCGGCGAGGCCGGGTTTGAACCTACCACCTTCGGTATATGGAGCTGGTGCCCTACTCGATGAGCCATAGGCGCCACCCAAACATTGTTTCTAAATCTTGGTTCTGCTCCTTCTGGCCTGTTCCTTAACTTGTTTACTTTTTATAAAATGGGTATTTTGATATCTATCCTGATAGTATTATATAGATGAAATGAGAAAAAAAGCATGCAGCACATAGCAGTACTCAGAGGTTGCTATTATTACACTTTTGGAAATGCTTTGAAAACTGAGCAAATGATAGCTATTGTTAGCATTAATATTTCCTTTGCCTCATTTTTTCTATACAGCATATAGTCCCTCTCGTTTAACATCTGGCAATCCCTAAACTGACATGATTGAGCAAGTTACTTTTCTTGTTCTGTAACTGCTACATTTCCCTTTTCAAACCTGTTGTTTGGAATTATTGCTATCCCTTTATGTTACAATATGACTACATGATTAGAAATATTGCCTAGCTCCTCCTGCACTAAGTTGAACAAATGAATCTTGCGTATTATTTTCAATTTAGTTGTTCCTTTTCCTCAGAATCACAGCTATCTTCTTTTCCTATAAGCGACTGTAGTTAAATTGGTTGGTCTGAATATTTCCAATTTTTTGAAATGTTGGGTTAGTCTTTGTGTTAGATTCCTGTGACTTTTGTAACAAATCACAAACTTGGTAGCTTAAAACAACAGAAATGTATTCTCTTACAGTTGTGGAGGCCAGAAGTCCAAAATCAGTATTACTAGGCCAAAAATCAAGGTGTTGGTAGGGCTGTGCTCCCTGGAAGTTCTATTGGAGAATCTACTCCCTGACTCTTCTAGCTTCTGGGGGCTGCCGACATTTCCTGACTTGTGACTGTATCACTCCAATCTCGCTCTGTGCCTTTTCTTCTTTTGTTCTGTGAAATCTGCCTTCCTCTTATAAGAATACTTGTGTTTGCCTTTAGGGCCTACCCAGATGATCTAGAACAATCTCCCTATCTCAAATTCTTTAAACACATCTGCAAAGTTTTTGCCATATAAGGTAACATTCGCAGGTTCTAAGAATTAGGTCGTGGACATCTTAGCAGGTGCCATTATTCAGTATACCAGAGTCCCCTCCCCGTCCCTCTCTGCCACAAAGACACTGTGGACTATTCAGAGGTACTTTATAAAAATTAAAATAGTAAATATTTGACGAAGTATTGTTTGGTTTTTTTAATTTTTTTTTTTTTTTTGTAGAGACAGAGTCTCACTTTATCGCCCTCGGTAGAGTGCCGTGGCGTCACACAGCTTACAGCAACCTCCAACTCCTGGGTTTACGCGATTCTCTTGCCTCAGCCTCCTGAGTAGCTGGGACTACAGGTGCCCACCACAATGCCCGGCTATTTTTCGGTTTTGCAATTCAGCCAAGGCCGGGTTTGAACCCGCCACCTTCAGCCGAGGCCGGGTTTGAACCCACCACATGGGGCCTGCGCCCTACTTGATGAGCCACAGGCGCCGTCCTGATGAAATATTGTTAACCAGCTTTCCTACCTACTGTAATAATGTGCATTAAGCCAGGTCAGCTATTCTCACCATCCTGTATGATCACCTCTCAATTTGATTTTCTGTTTATTATCTCTTTATCCTTGTTCCCCTATCACAATGTTATATTTATTCCTTTTCCCCTCATTCCCCCTGTATTTACTGTAGTTACATGTATTTTAAGGTTTTAATTCTTTTTTTTTTAATACATGTATTTTATTATTTTTCGTTACATTATTCCCCCCCCAACCCCTTAAGGTTTTAATTCTGGTAGATAAATGTGTACCTCGTTCTACTTAGACATTCATTTAATACCACGTATTTTATTTCCTAAAGGCAAAAACCCAAATTATTCTCCTTTTTGTTGTCATTCAACATCAGGGCTTAAATACTAAAATATTCCTCACTATCTTGGTCTTTCTTGTCAATGACTTTCAGAAAGGCTGGTCATGGTGGCTCATGCCTGTAATCCTAGAACTCTAGGAGGCTGAGGCGGGTGGATTGCCTGAGCTCATGAGTTTGAGATCAGCCTAAACCAGATCCAGAGTAAGACCCCGTCCCTAAAAAAAAGAAAAATAGCCAGGCATTGTGGCAAGGACCTGTAGTCCCAGCTACTTGGGAGTTTGAGCCAAAAGAATCATTTAAGCTCAAGAGTCTGAGGTTACTGAGAGGTGTGATGCCATGGCACTCTACCGAGGGTGACAAAGTGAGACTGTCTCAAACAAAGAATGACTTTCAGGCTGTCAAATGTATATGTCTCAGTTATTCCTTGCTGTTCTTTAGCCATCCTTATGTATACAATTATATCCATGGTTCCTTGCTGAAAACCTAATAAAAGCTGTGGGCACCCCTCTCATACATATGCACAATACTCATATTCATAAACGCACATACGATTTTTACTTAACAGTTTTAGGGGGCTTATGAAGCCCAACCATAGACAGAATCTTTGATCCTGAGTTAAGATTCCCAAATTGGAAAGAACATTGGCATCAGGATACATAGATTCATGTCCCAACTAATAGCTGTGTGACCTTGAGCAAGTCATCTGCCCTACCTCAGCCTAAGTTGGACTAGGATCTCTAAAAGTTCCTTCCAGCTTTAAAAATGAATAAGTCTATGTGCATTTTCAAATATTGATCACAATTGCTTTTTCTTGGCCATTTTGCCCAGTTTCTCATTGCCCAATATACTCACATTTTTTGGAATAAGACTCCATTTGTCTTGGCCATTTTGCCCAATATACTCACATTTTTGGAATAATACTCCCTTTTCCTTTGGCATTGAGTAATCATTTAAAAATTGCCCTCTAGCAGCTCAGCGCCTGTGGCTCAATGGGCTAAGGCACCAGCCATGTACACCTGAGCTGGCGGGTTTGAATCCAGCCCGGGCCCGCCAAACAACAATGACGGCTGCAACCAAAAAATGGCTGGGCGCTGTGGCTGGCCCGTGTAGTCCCAGTTACTTGGGAGGCGGAGGCAGGAGAATCGCTTGAGCCCAGGAGTTGGAAGTTGCTGTGAACTGTGATGCTACAGTACTCTACCCAGGGTGACAGCTTGAGGCTCTGTCTCAAAAAAAAAAAAAAATTGCCCTTTAGGGTGGCACCTGTGGCTCAAAGGAGTAGGGCTCTGGCCCCATATGCCGGAGGTGGTGGGTTCAAACCCAGCCCCAGCCAAAAACTGCAAAAAAAAAAAAATTGCCCTCTAACTTCACCCAGCAAATGTGAGTAGTATAACATGGCTCATTGTACCCTCAATGATTCCCCAACAATAAAAAAAAAAAAGAAAATGCCCTCTACTCTGTGCCACGAGGAATTTAACTGATTGTAGACTGGACATATACTTTTTAACCAAACCTTCCTAATTAAGGTGGTTTTCTCCCCTTCCTCTTTATCCCAATATTCTCCCTATTG
>CAUYRH010094218.1:0-27391 GCA_963574655.1 Perodicticus potto
AGCCCAGGAATTGGAGGTTGCTGTGAGTTGTGATGCCACAGCACTCTATCCAGGGTGACAGCTTGAGGCTCTGTCTCAAGAAAAAAAGGAGAAATTTAGAGATGGAGACACACACAGGGAGAACCCCATTGACCATGAAAGCAGAGATGAGGTGATGCTTCTGCAAGCCCAGGAGCCTCAAAGTCTGCCAAGAGGAGCCATGGAGCGGCACGGAGGAGCCTTTCCATCAAAAGGAGCCAGCCTTGGAATCCCCAGCCTTCTGGAGAGAATGAATTTCTGTTGTTTAAGACACCCAGTCTATAGTACTCCATTACAGCAACACATGGAAACGAAAAATAAGTCTATGAAGCTGCTAAAAGAAATCGGCTAAAATCAGCAACACCAATAAATATTCCTGCAGAAGGCTCATGCATGACACCATAATTGCACCCTTGTTAGACTAAAGAGCAAAAGACACGGGACCTTAATGAGGCTTCGTAGTCACTGGCACACCCCCAAATCCTACTTCCTGGCCCTTCAGTGAATACGTCTATTTTTAAAAACCAAAAAGAAACCAGGAAACCAAAAACCAAGCGAAGACGCATTTCCACGCTAGCCACCAAGTCCTCAGAATGAGCAATCCCTCCGCTCCCGCCCAGAGCACACGCGTTCCCACGCTCACACACCACCCACAGAGCAGACACTTCCCACTCTCCACTCTGCAAGCCCACTGGTGGCCTTCTCCACCTTCCCACAGACCGCCCGTGATTCAGAGACGACAGCTGGCAGCCAGGGACAGAGGTAGGCTGCAAGACTGAGAGAGAGATGGCCCCACAAGGGACACCAGAGCAAGAATCTGGGGGGCAGAGTCTTCAAATACCAGGAGACCTTGGTAGAGGCTTGGCTTCACCCCCTGCCTGTCACTCACAGCAATGTTCTGCTTACTGCAATATCAAAAACCTCAAATAGATTGCAAAGCCATTTGGATGAGATTCTCTCGCATCTGATGCTGTGGCTCTTGCTAGGCTTTAGGGTTTAGTCATCCGAGGTCCTTGATCTAAATCTCTCTGCACGCGTGCCTGTCACACTAGGGCTCTTCACAGACATACAGGCACACGCCTGGCTCCTGTCCCTGCACGACGACACACCTCCTGAAAGATCCCAAGAGCTGGGCAGTGAGTGCTACACCCAGACAGTGCGGGCTGGGTCAGGTTTCTGTCTGACCCTATCCGAACTGAGTTTTATGTTCAGGGTTAGTTCTTTCAGGAGTCCCTATCACAAAATCACCTCGGTAATTCCAGACGCCTAGCAGGGGTTTTGTTTCCTGAGAAGGAAGCCAAGCCAGGGCTCACAGAACCTTGTCACCGGCTTGAACTGAGTTGTAGAAATGCCTAGGACATAACCATGTGTCATTCTAAAGAGAAAATGCCAGGATACCACACGAAAGTTGATTGTTTGAGACTCTGAAACTGCAAGCACGACTCACCTGACATTCTCTGTGAACCAAGGAAGCTCATTAAGAAGAGGAAGAAATGTCTCAGCCAAATCAAACACAGACACCCACACAAAGAGCCACAGCACAGAAAAGGTCAAATTGCCCAGTGACCTGCCTGCACTTAGTTGTTCAAACACCTGCGCACTGGAACTCTGCTATGGGGGGTGGGGGGAGCTAATTACCCACAGTACCCTCTGCTGAATTCCCAGTTGGTTAGAGTTCAGCATTCCCCTGCCCTCTTTGGACAGTGTTTTCCAATAGACAGGGTGGAAGTTTAGTTGATCCCCTCCTCCGGGCCTCTGCTTACTCTGACAATATTGCTGGGCATGTTTGGTGCAGGCAGTCTGACAGACCAGGGACTCCCTCCTCATTCTGCCCAAGGAAACTCTCCTCACGGGAACTACTTCATCCCAAGACGGACGTGGGTCTCAGAGGTGAGCCTCAACGTGCAACCACCCTACCTTACAGCAAGATCTCAAAGGGTCAAAAGGAAGTGAAGCTTCTTAGAGAATGCTTTAGGTTTTAAAATGTTTTCATGGATATTGTCATGAAAACAACAGATGCAGTTTTAATCCACTTTGTTGGGCCCATAAATACAGTGTAATTTTTAAACTATTCATTGCAGTCACCTCTAATCCCTTCTAGATTAAAGCAGGAATCTGAATAAACACGCAGACAGACCTCAACTGCTCTTACTACAGATGCTCAATCCTGAGCAGACGCCAGATCTTGCTGTACAGTCTCCCAGACCCACACCTCATAGACTGGGCTGCCTGTATCCTGCTCCCCCTATCCCTGCACGAATACGTCTTAGGGGGCAGGAGGTCTGGCAGCCTCCTGGTAATGAAAGCTTTCCTATTTAGACAAGCACAGAGAAATTATTGAGTAGAATAAAGAGTTCGCATAAATTTCCAAATAAGAACAAGAGACCTCAAAGAGACTGTTGTCCCTGCAGGCGGCTGTGTGCTATGTTCCTCCCCTACTCAGGGGCACCTGAGCAGAGAAGCCGGGGAGCACAGTGATCCATCTGATGACACATGGGGTGGGTGGGAGAGTCCCACTCCAGCCTGTTCCCATGACTAACAAATGACTTCAGTTGCCCAACTGGGAAAACCAAAGATGAGTCTTTTGTCTCATAAACAGGAAGCAAATGGGCAATGCGGCCTATAGCCCACCGCTACGCAGAGACCAAATCCATATCTACCCAACACGGCCAGTAGGAAAAGATGGCAAGGGGAGCATACCCCCTCCTGTGGGTCCTGATCAGACCTTGCCAGAAGCAAATGGGCCCCTGCCAGGGATTAGAGGTATGGCCTGAAGTTTCTGTAATTTTCCAGAATCTATAATGGAGAAATGTCTAAAAAGTCCAACATCCAAAACTGTGCCCTACAGATAGCAGGTGCTCAGTAACCATGGGAGGTGATGACAAACTCTGCCTCCCATGAGTAGAGAACAGATGGAGGAACTTAGCTCCCCCAACCACCAGTGGCAGCTGATATTCTGGGACCGGGCCCGTGAGTCTCCATCCTACCCCTACCCCCCTCCCCCACCCCAGGGTCCTCACGCAGTGGTCCTCAGATACACTTTGAAAAACACAGATCCAGGGAAAATGTCTTACACCTAGGGAATGATGGAATGGAACTGGAGTCCAGCATGGATAATGCCCCCACTTGGTACTTCTTCTTCCATGCCAGAAGCATTATTGATTATACATAGAGGTCAGGTTATCTCCCTCCAAGTTCTAGGGACCATCTGTAACAAATTCCTGTACTTGGAAGGGATCCAGAGTAAGCAAGACAACTTCAACAGGCCAGGTGAGGTGGCTCACATCTGTAATCCCAGCACTCCAGGAGGACAAGGTGAATGGATTGCCCGAGCTCACAAATTCAAGACCAGCCTGAGCAACAGAAAGACCCTATCTCTAAAAATAGCCAGGCATTGTGGTGGGCACCTATAGTCCCAGCTACTCGGGAGGCTGAGGCAAGAAAATTACTTGAACTCAAGAGTTTGATGTTGCTGTGACCTGTGACACCACACACTCTACCCAGGGTGACAAAGCAAGAATCTGTCTCCAAAAAAAAAAAAAAGATACCTTCAACGTAGTTCTACAGTGGACTCTGTGACTAATGTTCTTTGAAAGCGGCTGCGGGCCTGTGCTTGCAAGAAAAATGAACTTGGGGGCTTTCACAGGCTTGGTTATGAGTGTTCTTAATCATTCACTTGGCTACTACAGTGACAGGCTTCAGCTGAAACCAAGAAGCATTTTCTATCCATGCAACAGCAGAGGTTTCCAGGGCAATGACTACAGTTGGTGGCTTGAAAGGATCCTTTCACTCCTTCCCATCAGCCTATCCCATCCTACAGACCTAGAAGTCCCAGCTCATCCAACAGGCTGTTTGAACTCAGAACAATTTAAATCTAAAAGTAATTTATTGTTTCCTAGTTCCCTTGGACCTATTTTCCTCATCCATATTTTTAAAACTCTCTTTGTGTTAATACATCATCTTATAAACCATTTCCAAATGCCTTTGAAATAAAGATGTGATCAATAACACTCTCCACTGAACCCGTCCAGCAACTTCACATGATAGAAGAGTCAGACTGACCTTCGATTCAGTCCTAGACCCTTCCTTTATTAGCTATGTGATTTTCCACAAGGGAACTAGACTGTATGAGCCCCATTTTCTCCTTCTACAAAATGGTACTAACACCTGCATTTTAGGGCTGTTGTGAGGATAAAAATTAAATTATGTGAAAGTGCTCTGTGGGGGCAGTATTATCATAAGCATCAGCACTAAGGCATTCAGCTAAAGGACTCCGTTTCCTCTGGGGCAAAAGAAGCGAGGGCAATGAGGAGTGTTTGGGGCATGATTTCTTGTAAGATGTAACCATGGAACCATGAGAAAAGTCCGATGGACAGCCATGATGGTAAACAATAGATTAGACCAGTGTTCATTTTTCAAAGGCAGGTGGACAGGAAGAAGAAAGGGATCTGGAGAAGGAATGTGGAGATTGGTCCTATCTTGCTATGGTTGGATTGTTTTGTGGCTCCTTCAGAATTCACGTGCTAGAAACTTAATCCCCCATGCGACCATGTCAAGCAGTGAGGCGACATGGGAGGGGTCTACATTAGGAAGGCCCCTATAAAAATGGCTTCATGGTGGATTAATGCTGCTATAAAAATGGCTCATGGGAGCAAGCCCACTCTCTTCTACATGTGAGGACACAGCAAGAAGGTGCTCACCAGACATCAGAGGCTGAGACCTTCATCCTGGACTTCTCAGACTCCAGCACTATGAGGAAACAAATTCCTATTCTTTGTAAATCTCCCAGTTTGTGGTATTCTGTTATACTACATAGCAGCACAAGACGGTCTATCACACACCTTCAACAGATGATTGGGTTGTGAGTGTGTTTACTGGCTATTTAATATCCCACCCTGACCCCTTGGAAGCAGGGAGCCCAATGCCCCATGTCTTGAGTTTCCTTCACATACAGCTCCTGGCAGAGAATGATGTACATGGTGACCCTTCTGATCAAGAGTGGCCCTTGGCACACCAGGCTATCTGTCACATCATTGAGCTGGGGAGTATGGGGAAAATGGGAACACTGGTTCAGAGAGGAAGGAAGTGTCTGCCCTCCACAGGCCCAGCCCCGTGCAGACTCTTGCTCTGATGTGATCTGAAGTGTGCCGGGCCCCCCCCCGATCAGCTTCCACAGCTGGGGTTCCTCCAAGGCAGCTTCCACAGCTGGGGTTCCTTCAAGGCAGCTTCTTCACTGTCACCACAACCTCCATCTGCTGAGCCTGAGAAGCCAGCCTCCACCTATTTTTAAATCCACCGTCACCTCCTACCATCCACCCTCCAGAGCAGGGCAGCATCACTCTGCTCCCACACTGCCCTGCTCTCCTTTGGAGGGTATTTCCTGCCAGCTGAATTTGTGAGCCATGTGTTACTGTTTTTTCCTCTTTGTCTGATGTGAACTGAGATTCACACTCTCCCTCACCATGAATTCCCTCCCTGTGACTTCAGAAAGAAAGAAGATTCCTTCTGCATCACTCCACCTCACCCCAGACTCTGCTGTTCCCAGAAAACACACCGGCCAGGCTCAGTTTCCCCTAAGAGAGCCTAAATACAGAGGGCCAACATTCCCACCTTTGTGTCTCAGAATTATGGGCACCAAGGACGCCACATATGCAAAGTGTACCAAGGATGGCTGATGAGTCACCAACACCCTAGGTACAGCAGGGACCTTCAGCTGATCAGACCTCAAGTTGAAAGACAGCACAACAGTTTAACAGCCAGAACAACAGGTTCAAGTTCTCACTCTGCCAGTTCCTAGCTATGTAACATTGGGCAAGATGCTTAAACTCTCAATTTCTCCATCTCTAAATAAAGGCAATCACTTTCTCAGGCCACAGTGGGAAGAATTAAGGCAGATGCCAGGCACGTGGCAAATACTGTCCTTTTAACGAAAGAGTTTCTGTTTATGTATGAGGATCTGGCATAGCTCATCTCCCATGTTATAACTGCCCTCAATTTTATAACTCCCCTCATTATCTACAGACAGAGAAAATATGAAGTAAACAAGATGCTCTCTGCCATATGCCCCACTTCAGTCAAGGTTGACTGTCATTACCAGAACTTTATTAAGAGTAAAGATGAAGCCACCACCACTCCTCATAGGCTAGAGTGCCATTGCGACAGCATAGCTCACAGCAACCTCAAACTCCTAGGTTCAAGCAATGCACCTGCCTCAACCTCCTGAGTAGTTGGGACTATAAGAGCTGGCCACGACACCTGGCAAATTTTTTCTATTTTTTAGTAGAGACAGAGTCTCCCTCTTCCTCGGGCTGGTCTCAAACCCCTGAACTCAAAGGATCCTTCCACCCTGGTCTTCCAGAGTGCTAGGAAAACAGGCATGAGCCATGGTGCATGGCCAGACTGCTAGAATATAAACAAATCCTATCTGCCAAACCTCAAACTGAGTCACTGGCTTTATAAATAACATATAACGGAAACAAACAAAACCCAGCCTGATGGTTAAGCTAGGCACCCAAATTCCCCCTGTTATTTTCATTTGGACCATTTCACCCCTCAGGCAAGAGGTTTCCTCTCCTTAAGAAGAAACCAACTGGTGAAAGCAAAGTCTCTTCCCGGTCAGGCTACAAAGGTCATCTCAGAGCTCACAGCACGCCCAAGAAGATAAGCTGCTAAGGTTTCACTAGGCAGCCAGCAGTTCTCCTTTCAAACTGTCAAGCCATACAGGTGAGCAATTAAGCAACTGAGAAGGAAGAAGGAGAAGTTTTCTTAAGGAAGGTTTAAAAATGCAAAGTATCCTTATCTGTAACACCAGCCCAGGACAGTAATTAACTACACATCCTGCTGTAAGCATGAAGCGTGGGGGTCGAGATGACCCAGCACCCCAATGCAGAAAGGTGGGGCCACAGCCCCTGTGGAGGTGAGATAACGGAGTCTGGCACCACCGCTTACAGACCCACCACTTGGAAAGGGAGGGGGTGGGTCTTTGCACATTAGCTAGTTGGGGGCAGAGGCAGGGCAGCCCCCAGATCTGTGCCGGGACACAGGAGCCTGTGTCCACTGTCAGGTCACAGGCGCCACAATTACAATGAAACAAAATGTAAAGTCCAGTACCGCACTGGCACTAGCCACATTTCATGTGCTCAGTAGTCACGTGGGGCCTGAGCTTCCAGGCTGCACAGTCCAGGACAGACCGTTTCCATTGTCACAACTTCTGCTACATGGTGCAATCCTGTAACACAAAACTCTGCTAGCTTTTCCCACTCCATCAAGGAGTGGGTCTCTGTTTTACCTGAAGGTAGTCACCATCGTGCCCTATGAAACTGGTTCAGCAGGTACTAGAGAGCTTTTCTTCTTGTTTTTAATGAAATGGAGGAAAATGGAAAGTACCATGGCACACCACCCTTGCCGATGAAGCAAGGGTAAGCGTCGAGTCCTAAACCTTATGTTCAGCTTTATTCATGTATATGTATATGTTCACATACCATTTATCTACCTAAATATAAGAATGGACAATTAAGTTCTCAGACAATTGACTTAATTAGACAACTAAGTTCTCCTAGAAAAAGTACTATATACTCATTGCTGAATATCACTATGGTCACCTTCAAAGTACTCCGCATGGGAAGCTATGCACCAATGCCAATTCCTATTCCACCCTTCAAAGCAATTTTGGAACTCTTTTTTTCTGGAATGGCCATCAAAGCTGTCCTCGTATTACCCTTGGAGTTCTGAATGTCATCAAAATGTCTTCCTTTCAATATTTCCTTTATCTTCTGGTAAAGAAAAAAGTCATTGTGGGGCCAGATCAGGTGAGTAGGAAGGGAAGTCTAATACAGTTATTTGTTTACTGGCTAAAACCATCCTCACGCACAGTGCCGGGTGAGCTGGTGCACTGTCATGATGCAAGAGCCGTAAGTTGTTGGCCAAGACTTCGGTTAAGAGTTTCCTATTTCTCTATCAATGTTTACTTGGTCTACTATGCATCTCACAGTCCGCCAGTGATTCTGATACAAAATTTGATGAATTTTTGCAATGCTTTCATCAGTTCTGCTCATTACTGGCTACCCTGACCTCTCTTCATCAGGGACACTCTCCCCTCAGAAAAATGTTTAATCCATTTGTACACTGCCGTTTTCTTCAGGGCATTATTTCCCATAAACTTGGGCTAACATATCCCCGACTTCACTTCCATTCTTGCCAAGTTTAACAAGAAATTGACAAATGCCATTGCTCTGATTCAAGCTCTGACATTCTCACGACAGCACGCTAAGACACACAATAATGACCACCGCTCAGCAGGACACTGCCACGTGTCAACACAAACACCGCTGTGAGACACTGAGATACCACGGTTATGAAACTTTACCTGTACTTGTTTGTACAGTCCTGCCATCTAAGCAAGTTTGTCAACTTCATTGTCAGATCTTCCTCTGTGTGTTTTCATGGTTATATAGTTATACACGTATATCTCTTGGATCTTCCTGCGGATCTGGATCTGACCCACAACATGCTGCTTATCTGCAGACATCTGGGTAATTCTGTCCCCATGCATTTCTTCCCCCTTTTCCAGATGACTCTAATCATGAGAAAATGATCCATGGTGTCTGCTCCATGGCACCAAACATGGGTTTCCCTCTAGACCATTCTGTGCATGCTTCCCTGTGAATCCCTTTCCTCTGGGCACAGAGCCAGGTAACTAGAAGGCTCCAGATGCCCACATGGGCGTCACCACCCACAGCATTGGCAAGAGAAAAAGGGTGGTGGACAGACAGATCCACAGCCCTCCTACCTCACTGCTCTCATCCAATCAGTTGACGGCCTTCAGAGGAAAAGATTGATCTCTTCTGAAGAAGAATTCTGCCAGCAGACTGCCTTTGGACTTGAACTACATTAGCCCTTCCATGGGCTGCTATGCTGGCCAGCTCTGCCTGCTGAGCTTAAGTTCTCTCTCTCTGTCTCACTCTTTCTCTCTCTCTCTCTCTCTCTCTCTCTCTCTCTCTCTCTCTCGTCTGTTTGATTCTGTTTCTCTGAAGAAAAAGACCTTTCCTCAACTAATACCCTCCTCATCATTCAAGTCTCTCTCAAATGCCACCTCCTCTGTGCAGCCAACTCTGACTTCCTCTGTCAAAAACGGCTCCTTCTTCTGTGCTCATTCCTATATATTGCTTGTGCCATATTTTTGCAGACATAATTTTCTTGTACTATGATTAATCAATCATCTAAAGCTTATTTTCTAAGCTTTGTCACGCAAAGCATGGTCTGTCAACTAGCAGAATCACATCCCCTGGAGACTTGTTAGAAATGCAGATCTCAGGTCCTGCCCCAGACCTGCAAAATCACAATTTGCATTTTAACAAGATGCCCAGGTGGCTCATATGCACATTATAATTTAAGAAGCACTATTACAGTTTAAGAAGCACTGTCACAAACAAGTGGGTTTTAGCCTCAGGAGCTTTAAAATTACCAAAGCCTAGTTCCTACCCCCAGACTCTGATGGGCACCAGGGTGTTTGGAACCTTCTCAGGTAATCCTAATGTGCACCAAAGCTCGAGAACCCACAGAAATGAGCCCTTTGTTTTACAAGAGGAATTTAGGCCAGAGAAGCTAAGGGACCTGTGTAAGGTCACAAAGTAAGGGAGTCTCAGCAATCAATAAGAATTCTATCAAAGTTTTCTGTCTCCCTAAAAATGGTTTAAGGAAAGAGAGAAATCTGCTGTGTGCACTATCAGCAAATTATAAGGAAACCTGGGTCATCCAACACCCAGCTGGCACAGGACACTGTCATCACACCAAGTATCTCCTGTGTAGAGAGCTGACAGGACTGTCTATAAATAAAAGGAACTACTCAGTGTGGGATGGATCTTAGGCACCCTTCTCATTTATAACGAGTCTCAAACACCAAAATCAAATATAAAATTAGTGCTGGGAAAGATGTGCGCTCCCCCCAGTCCAGGGTGACCCAAAAATGTCCCACATGGACACGGACAGGCCTCCATTGGCTCCTTCGTTCTCTGCTGATCCTGAGATTCTGCAGTTATGTAACTTCTCTGGAAGGTACAAGATGATATAGTGCCGTCTTTGTGTTGCCATATGGCATGGAGTTTTAATCTGAATTAGGAGATAACAAGGAGAAAAGGTGAGGGAAGCAAACAAATCTCTTTGCCTGTCAGGACCCTGTCTGAGTTTTATTTTTATTTTTTTATTTTTGCTGTTTTTGGCCAGTGCTGGGTTTGAACCCACCACCTCTGGCATATGGGACCAGTGCCCTACTACTTTGAGCCACAGGCGCCGCCTGGGTTTTATTTCTATATGGGCCTGTTAAGTTCCGCTAATTCCTCTGTCAGGGTTACCATCAGCAAAAACAGCCTTTCCATCCACAGAGATGATCAACATCACATCCTCTGCCTTTGAGGAAGGAAGACTCCATGCGGAGGCTGTGAAAAGTGGCAGCATCCCCTGGGATCCCAGTGAGACAGAGTGGCCTCCTCTAAACCATCCAGAGTACAATTTCTGCCCTGGAGTTACTTGGAATGGATGTCCTCTTGACCTGCTGCTGCCACTGCACTATTTCTTTGCCAAAACTACTTCTTTGCTTCTGTTTTCCCAAAACCAGGTTCTGCCTAATGAGATACCAGCGAGCCCCAAACACCCACTGTGCTGATAAATTTGTGCCCAGAAATACCAAACCCTCCTGAGTTGCTAGTTTGACAGTTAGCAGTAGCAACTACTATGCAGATGTGTTCTCAGCAGGGCCATTAAAGGGGGAGAAAAAATTAAGGGCACAACACACACCCACATGCACACACACGTTGACACACACACTGTCAGGCAGGCTTCCCACTATCCTGCACCAGCTACGTGACTTTGCCCAGATCGCCTCTCCGCCCTCGCAGATAAAGGGAAGAACGCTTCCTGGTATTAGGAGAGCTCTGTGTGTACGTTTGTGCAACTGATAAAGAAAAAAAAGCAGCAGTGGAGGCCACCACACTAATCAACCATCTTTCAGCAATGGCAATAAAACAGCACTTAAAAATATTTACCCAACTAATTAATTTTGTAAAGTGAGTTATTAGACTACATTACAAGGTGGGAATGAGAAGGGACTCTTTTTTAATTTATTTTATTTTATTTTATTTTTTGAGACAAAGCCTCAAGCTGTCGCCCTGGATAGAGTGCTGTGGCATCACAGCTCACAGCAACCTCCAACTCCTGGCCTCAAATGATTCTCCTACCTCTGCCTCCCAAGTAGCTGGGACTACAGGCACCCCCCACAACACCTGGCTATTTTTTGGTTGCAGCCGTCATTGTTTGGTGGGCCTGGGCTGGATTCAAACCCGCCAGCTCAGGTATACGTGGCTGGCGCCTTAGCCGCTTGAGCCACAGGCGCCAAGGCCGAGAAGGGACTCTTAAAAACCCACTCTGGAGCCTGTGTTTTACAGTAAAGGAAACAAAAATCTAGCAAGGTGAGGTCACTTGCTCAAGGTCACACATCTACTTAGTGTGGTGTCGTGACAACCTCTGCCTGTCCGGACTCCCCTGCTAATCTCTTTTTGGAGATTCCATAGAGAGGTTCAAGTAGATGGTGATGAATTTTCCGAGAACCAGGATTCTGAAGCTGCTAAGCATGTATATCTATCCACACAGGTTGACTAAAAAGAAACCTTCCTGAAAACAAAAGGGGAAATAAAAAATGGGCAGTGTTGCAATGGCACCGTTCCTCTATTTCTTTGGAAGACTGAAGCAAACAAGAGCTTTACTTCCCTCCAGGAGGCAAATTCAGGAGGCAGAGACAGTGATGGGACCATTCCAGCTATTTCTATCTATATCTGGGTTTGGGCCACACAAGGTTAGAGATACAAATAAATTACCCCACAGCCAAGAGCCCATGGCTCTCCCCAAATGCAGAATCATGTCCAATTATTTTCTTAAACAACAGCAGAACCTCCAAACCAGTGATTTTCAAGTGATGTGCTGAGGCACACTAGCATGCCACAAAAAATTTAAAAGACCATTAATCGGCTCAGTGCCTGTAGCTCAGCGGCTAGGGCACAGCCACACACACCAGAGATGGCGGGTTCAAATCCAGCTCCAGCCTGCCAAACGACAATGACAACTACAACCAAAAAAATAGCTGGGCCCTGTGGTGGGCACCTGTAGTCCCGGCTACTTGGGAAGCTGAGGCAAGAGAATCACTAAGCCCAAGAGCTGGAGGTTGCTGTGAGCTGTAACACCACAGCACTCTGCTGAGGGTGAGAGCTGGAGATTCTGTCTCAAAAAAAAAAAAAAAAATCATTAATCAAATTATTTTCAAAAGAATATTCAAAGCATAGTAAGTATCAACATAATTTAAGTGTGTTGTGGAAGTTTAACTGTAGGCTCAAGTGTGCCATGAGATAAAAAAGGTTGAAAAAAGCAACTCTAGCCCTTTATTCCACCACTTCCACTTCCTGAAAGATTGCCTTTTGCCTTTAGCCGAAGTTGGACTCACTTTTGTGTCACCGTAAACGTGCATGTGCCTGGGACTAGCCCGCTGGGTCCACAGGGTCACAGAAGGTAAGGCCCAGAGAGTCACCCCAACCAAACCAGTTTCCCATGATACTGTCTCCTCTTTTGAAAAACATATTTTTTTCCATCATGACCATATTTCTAAATTCTGAAAATGAAGAAAAGAAAAATGAAAAGACATAATTCCATAACTTTATAATGACCATCCTTAGGATTTGGGCTTATTACCTACCAGACTTTAATTTTCTAGGTGTATATGTGTGTGTGTGTGTGTGTGTGTGTTAATAAAGGCTATCATCAAAATGTACAAATTCTATGTCCCTTTTCTTTACCTATATCATAAGAAAACTTTCCACATTGCTATGATTTTCCTATACATAACTTCAATGGCTATTTTATATATATTTCTTCAATGATATTTATCATATTTACTTAACTGTTCCCCTGTGGTGGAACATTTGTTTGTTTCTCGCACTTCAGTAACTATAAATAAGGCTTCACTGAACCCTGTCAGGCATGTAGGCGTTTTCATCGTTATTATTTTAGGTTATTTCCCTAGGAGGGCTTCCTAGAAGTCAACCTTCTCATGTTCCTCATTGTTGGAAAAACACAGATCCCTAGCGATTAAATGATCTGATTAAGGTAAGAAGCATGCTCTCCAGAGACCTGGGTTTGGTCCTGACTCAGCCGTCAATGATCAACTATGAGAACACCGACAAGCCGCTCAACTCCTCTGAGACTCTGTTTCTCTCGAGTGTTAGGAGATGAGGTCCTTCAAGGCCTGTCTGGGGTGTTCTGGTTGCCAGGGCTGCTCTCTTTCTGATATTCCACATGATTTCCCATCTGAGATACCCAATTCCCCAGCCAATCTCCCTTCTGCTTCTCTGCTTTTCACATCAGCTGCTCAGGAAAATGATTTATCAAGTCCATCACGGGGCCAAATTTGTTTAAACGTGTGAGAGCCAAGCAGAGCAAGTCTGAGGTGTGCAAAACGAGGCGGTGGAATCGGCTTTCGGCTCCTCTGGAGCCTTGCTGCTGCTTTCTGAATCCAGGTCAGCCGTGGAATTCAACAGACCAGGCTTCTTATCTGCAAGAGTCGGCCATCAGGCATTGTGACAATAATAAACACACACAGGCCTGCACATGGTGACTTCCCAGAATTCCTGTGTGTCTCACCCGGCCTCCAGGACAGTAAAGAGGCCACTGGTCACATCCCTGACAAATCCCTCCTGGTAAAAGCACCACATTCAGCCCAGAACACACCAGAACCTATGGAGGAATACATCACATCCTCCTTATCTATTTATCTATACAATAGTTTGCCATTTATTTTGGCCTCTTTAAAAATGAATTCTACGGCTCAGCTCCCATAGCTCAGTGGTTAGGGTGCTAGCCACATACACTGGGGCTGGCGGGTTCGAGTCCAGCCTGGGCCTGTTAAAAACAATGACAACTACAACAACAATAAAAACAACAGCAAAAAAAATAGCCGGGGTGTTGTGGTGGGCGCCCGTAGTCCCAACTACTCAGGAGGCTGAGGCGGGAGAATCACTTAAGCCCAAGAGTTTGAGGTTGCTGTGAGCTGTGAGGCCACCGCCCTCTACCGAGGGTAACATAGTAAGACTGTCTCAAAAAACAAAAAAAGTGAATTCTAATCAGCAGAGAAGCGAAGATCATTAAATAACATGTTCGAATGCTTCAACATCCTCTTGGATACATGCAATAGAGAAGTCCCACGTGCAGGCCTGTGTGTGTTTGTTTATTACTGTCACAATGCCTGATGGCCGACACCTGCAGGCTACTGTCTCTTCACTTGCGGAATCCGTGTTGGGAGTTCCAGTTTACTCATCACTTACCCCTTTTTATATTGTGCCAATGAAAATTATATGGCCTTTGTCCATAGAGACTGCTGACTTTGCAGCAGCCTTTACTAGAGAACACACAAGTTTAGAGTTAGGCAAACCTAATTCAAATTCTCATTCTACATCTTAGGTAGGTGAATCCAACAAAAAACGGTATTTCACAGACCTTAAGACACTACTGTAAAGACCTACTTTATTTTACTTACTACCAAGAAAGAAAAATCCCTTTAGACAAACCCATGTGTATCTGAGATGTTCAAATGTGACAAGAACATGTGTCATAGAATCAGAGACAAGGCTATCATCAAAATATACAAATTCTGTGTCCTTTTCTTTACCTATATCATAAGAAAACGTGTGATAGTTACCGTCTCTACAGTTACATTTTCCACTTGAGAGATGGTGATGCTGAAAGCCCTTGGGGGTTGGCTGTGAGAGGCAAATGTGTAACCCATGCCCTGCGCCTGACTCCAGACCCGGGACGTGGTGAGCCCACCATAGGATGTTAGCTTCTATTATCTTCTCAAAAGCAATGAAGACAGTCTGGATGGATTATGAGCTTTCTCAGAGTAGATGCCATCTCTCGTATGTCTTTGACTTCTTTGTGACCCAGAACATTGCCTTAAATAAGGTAGGCACTCAATAAATGGAAGGTGGGGGGGTGCAATCCTGTAGACCTGGGGCAGGATCACCTGGGCCCAGGAGTTCTACGCTGTAGTGAGCTATGATCACACCACACCACTGCACACTCCAGCCTGGTGACAAAGTGAGACTCCCTTCTCAAAAACAAAAACATATCAAAATTTTCTAAAAAAAGGAACAATGTTTTTTTTTTTAATGTTAAAAAATATAATGGGTGGGGAATACAAATGCTGGATTAGTTTGAAAGATGATAAATACTCAAGCTGGGAAGTCCTGTGAGATGTACAGACAGATAGGTGCACCCTCTGCCTTCTCCAGCACCTGACGGAGCACATCTGTCAGTATAATCCTGACTGGGGCTGGGGGCTGCGGGCTGGGAAGGGGAAGAGCACCTCTCTCCTGGAATCCCCCATGCAGGCAGGCTACAAACGAGGCCTGCTGCACTCAGGCAAGAAAGAGCGGCTAAATCTCAGTCTCACAGACAAACGCAGCATTGTGGGACCCACGGGCCTCTTGGGAAAGCCAGCCTGCCTCTGTGCCCTCCTGCGCTGGCTGTGAACTGCCGTGCATATTAAGTCAGACAGCCTGCATCCCCAGGGGCTCGGAATCTGCCACTCTGAGAACAGCATCGTGGGGGGTAAACACGCATCCCTCGTGGGGGTGCTGGAAGCAGCACAAGCTCGGATGAACAGAACCTCATGGCATTTAGTCCTGATATTTCTGCCTCCTGCTTTTTCCTCCTCTGATGTCCCAGCTCTGTGGCAAAAGGGGAAGAGACAGAGCCAGGGAATGAATCTCCTTTTCCACCACCCACTTCTGATTATTCATCTTCATGTGGGAGATGAGAAGCGCTTCCAGGGACACATTTAAATAACAAGTACTCTACCATCCTGACTCTGCCCTCTACTGCAGTCAAGAGCCTCTCTGTGGGAGGCAGGCAGCAGCCCATGTCACACCCTCACACACACACTTCCCACTCCCTCCGAGCTCCAGCTCCAGCTCAGCAAGCTGTAAGTCAGAAGTCCCCACTCCCCAAGGAATGCCCACAGAAACGGAAGTGGCTTTCACAACATGACTGAGACTGGAAGGGGGAAAAAAGCAACAGTAATTAGCAAAATAGTAAGTTTCTGTTCTTTGAGCCTTGAGGCTTTAGTATTTCTTTAGCCTTTCCCCTCAGATGAAGGGAAGGATGGGGGGGGGGCAGTGGAGCAAGGAGGACTAAATGAGAAACCGCCCCTCCCCCGGATCCACACAGCATGCTGACAATAGGGTAGAAAGCAGCCTTACTCTAAAGCCAGAATTCTTCCCCAGGGAAGGTGGGCGGAGAAGGCAGAGCCACTATCCTTGATCTGGTTGCTCACTCCCTACATCCAGTGGAGAATTTAGGAAACGTGGCACAGCACATCTCCACCTTAATAATAGAGTCCTTACTAATAAATCAAGGTGGTGCCCAAAACTAGTTCTGAGACACCAATAACCCAATGTATATAGACTCTTGGTCATCCTATTACCAAAGGAAAATAAAACACACCCCAGAGTTTGGGTTTCCCCCAAACCCATGTTTAGATCACACATAAATGATTGCTTTGCTCATGGCTGTATCCGTCAGCGCCGTACAATGGAATTTTCTGCAATGATGGAAATATTCTTTGCTGCATGGTCCATTATGGTGCCCACCCACCAGCCACGTGTGGCCTGCAAGCCCTTGAAAGGTGGCTAGGACAACTGAGAAACTGGATTTCTCATTTTATTTAGTTTTAATTGATGTAATGGCTACTGTCCTGCAGAGCACAAATGTAGATGATGTCTGTGTGCATTAATAGCTGGTGCTCAGTAACTGTTTAAGGGAAAAGTGAATGGACAGTAGCTCACCATAATAAGCTCTGATTTAAGCAAGATTCTCATGTTTATTGGGCACTCATTTTGAACAAGGCTCTTCTGAGCTAGGTACTTTCGTTGTCCCTGTTTTAGAGATGAAGAAACTGAGGCCCAGACGTGAAGGGCCCTCGCCACACAGCATGGCCAGGCCAGGGATTCATCCCCCAGGCAGTGTGACACCCACACACCTGTCTCTGTCATCCCTTGGCTTCCTGAAGTCTGATGAGACAAGCCTTTGACTAACTGGTTGCCTTTTTTCCACTGATGAGATAAAGCCTTCAGGGGCATCCCTTTAGTTTTAAGAGAATGACACCAAATTGGACAAGGAAATTTCCTTTTAAAATAGAACAATGAAAATACACAACACTGTTATATCTGGGGATCTTTTGAAAGCCTAGCCAGAGCAGTAACCTTGACAGGCTCCACGGGCTGACTTCTGGATGTCAAGAATTCACTCTTCATCCCGCCACTGCACCCTCTTCCTAAAACCATCTCCCATGACAACAGACTGCTCTGAGAGAGCCTCACAGTCATTATCTCTATGAACTCTTGCCTTTTAACGTTGAGAGGCATGTCCACGTGTCATAAACAAATGTCCTTCTCCAAGGAGATTATTGCATCCTGCTCATCCAATAAATCATAGCTGCAGGACCCTGACCTGGCACTGTAAGAGGCCTGACACTCTAACAAGGGGACATGAGCCACCACCACCATCCACAGAGGCACAGAACCAGGGCTGAACCCTCTCTCTGCTCTCCCCCAGAAAATGCCCCTGCCTGCATACACACAGAGCTTTTGTTTTGACAGTGTTTCTCACTGACTCGATGTTTCCAGCTCTCCCACACCCTTGAAGGCGGCCAGTGGGGCTCCTCTCAGCGCAGTTCTTCCCCACACGCCTGCAAGCTGTTTCCCTTGACAGACCCCAGAGCTCTGTCATTTGTCACTGTCACCATTTCGGATCTCAAGGGAGAGAAAGATGCAAGTGGCAGTCACTGGGGATGAAGAAAAATATTTTTAGAATTTTGGACATTCTCAAACCACTCTAACTGTGCCCTAGGCAGTCAACTGTAGGCAACACAGTTGACCTCAGGGTCCTGCTAGAGAACCGGTGTTTTCTTGAGGAGGACACTCTATCATAGAGCCTTCTACATCTTTCTTTCCAATGACTTAAATCCCACCCTCGCTCTTCTAGGCCAGTTGAACATCCACCTCCTCCAGAAGTTCTTCCCAGGCCCTCCCAGCTCTCAGGCAGCACCTGTTACCTGCAGAGCCACCTTCCCCGGGACTCACAGCTGCCCAAGGGGAAGGGTATCAGGGGCAAGTGTGGCCTTCCTTACTGGCCCCCTCATATTCTCTCTGACCTCAAGTTCAAGCTCCTCAACTTGGCAAAACAAATGCCTGGCAGTAAACTAGAAGCAATGATTCACCAGCTAGTAGAGGAAGCCCCTTCCAGGTCCCCTCCATGCTAGAAGTGTCCCCCTCACACACATGGCATGTTTTTATGAGAGGGATTCTGTTAAAACATTTTCTCCATTTTTTCCCTTTGTTGTAGTGCCCTTTGTAGCCTGGTACTGGGAAGCTGCCCACATGGCTGACCCTTAATCCAATAATGACTTTTGGAGGGGGTTTCTCAATCGCCTTGAGCAAACCCTCCTGGCTCTGCAGTGCACCGTTCTCTCTGCACTTAATCACATACCTCACTGCATTACTCTATGGGGTATTTCTCACTACAGCTAACACAGTGCTACAGGCATTCAAAAGGCATTTATTAAGTACAAATAAATGGCAAAAGAGAAAAACTCTCTCCAGACACTTGCAGAATAGGTGGCTGGAAGACGCTGGGGCACCACAGACAATCTTCACATTGGAAGTGCCCCTGGCAGAAGGTCCAGTGCTTTATCATCGGCCCAGGCAACACGAAGCCCCCAGCATCAGCATCTCTGATCTGGAAGTCTTGCTGTTCTACATAATGAACCACTTCAATGAATATTTGGCAAAGCTAATTTTACTTGTGCTGGAGAATTAGTTCAATCGTAGTAATTCCAAAAACAAAATTAAAAGGAAATATATAAAAACTAAAAAAACCAAAACAAAACAAAACCTCTACTCCTTCCCCAACTAATGCCTAAGCCTGCTACCTTCCACAAAATAAGAAAACAACAAAACCAGTTCCTACAACTAGATAATAAGAAGACAAACAACCCAATTTAAAAATAGACAGGATATCTGAATATTTTACCAAAGAAGGTATACAAGATGACTAGGTAATAAACTCATGAAAAGATGCTCAATATCATTAATCAATAGGGAAATACCATGTACAAATCCAAGTCATAAACAGATACCACTACATACCAACCATGATGGCTATTATCAAAAAGACTGACAATACCAAGTGTTGGTGATGATGTGGAGAAATCAGAACTCTCTTATGTTGCTGATTGAAATATAAAATGGTGCAGCTGCTTTGGAAAACAATTTGGCAGTTCCTTAAAAAGTTAAATATGTGTGTGCCATACAACTTAGAAATTTCAGCCCTCGGTGTGTATCCAAGAGAAAGGAAAATACAAATCTACAAAAGACTTGTAAGAGGATGTTCATAGCGGCATAATTCTTAATAGCTAATAAAACTAGAAACAATACACATGTCCATCAGAAGGTAAATGGATAAACAAAATGTGACATCTCCATACAATGGAATGAGTATTACTCAACAGCAGAAACAAATGAGCTTTTGATACATGCAACATGGGATGAATATCAAAAACATTATGCCGAGTAAAAGAACCCAGGGACAAAAGACTACAGACATTATGAACCCATTTATATAAAAGTTCTAGAAAAGCCACCCTAACGGTAGATCAGCAGTTGCCTAGGGACAAGGTTGAGAGTGAGAACTGGCCACAAATGGGCTTAAATATACTTAGGGTGTTGGAAATGTTCTAAAATGTTTTGTGGTGATGGTTGCAGAACTACACAAATTTACTAAAAATCATTGAATCACATATAATGGGTGTATTTTATGGTATATAAAGATAGTTCAATAAAGCTGGGTTTTTAAAAAAAAAAAAAAAAGGCAATACTAAAGCTGTAAACCAACTTAAGTTAGGGCTTTAAAAATTTATCATTTCAGTGTAAGGGTTTTATGTTACTAAAAGAGTATCTGAATACCCTAAAGGCTAGTATAATTAGAAACTGGAAAGTTTAAAAAAATCACATCATTGCAATGTAAAGTTATTTCTTCTCCAATTTTTAATGTTCTATAGTGTGGCATCAAAAAGTCTCTAAGAAAGTCCAACCCCAAGGCCTCAAGACTTGCCTAAATCCTAGAGCAGTGATTTTCAACAGGTGTGCTGTAATAGGATCTCAGGTGTGCCTACAAAATTTGAAGGATCTTTAATTAAATTCTTTTTTAAGGAAGTTCAAAGCAAAGTACATTCTTTTTTTTCACTCTTTTGAGCAACAGAATTTAAGCACACCACAGAAGTTTAACTATAAGTGTACCATGAGATAAAAAAAAAAAAAAAAAGGTTGGAAAACACTGATCTAGAGGCTAAAGACCAAGTACAGCTCTGGTTAGGGAGAAGTGTTGGTGTGGTTCTCGGGGATGAGTCTTCTCCCCATCATTCTCCTTGGCCTGAGTGTGAACCAAAAATAACATTTGCCTTCAAGATCTCCCCACTTTGAGGACAAGTGTTCAGAGACTGACTGTGCCCCACCACCGCCCAGCAGCTGAACTAACCAGGGCAGTTTCTCATCACCCAGCTTGCTTGGGCAGGTGGCCTTGATCCAGGCAAAATCTGTATTAGTCAGGGTTCTCCAGACAAATAGAACCAATAGGATGTGCATGTATATATAGAGATTTATTTTAAGAAATTGGCTCACACAGTTGTAGGGGTTGGCAAGTCCAGACTGTGTAAGACAGACCAGAAGACTGGAGACCCAGGGGAAGAGGAGAGGCTGCAGGTTCTAGGTCAAAGGCAGTCCAGAGGCAAAGGACACAGGAGGCTCTCAGTAAAGGTTTGCAAACCTACAGGGGACCCTAAAACTCCAAGCAACCAGCCATGTGTATCTTATACTTCCCCATCATATGCTTTAAAAATGTATACATCCTAAATTTAATAACAACAAGGTTGGAATGATTGGATCAGCACTGGTTTCCACTGTTTTACTATGGTCATAGCCATGAAATGCCAAATATGTATTTCATTAAGTGGATAAAGAACCTATAAATGTCTATATTTGTAAAAAAAACCTCAATCAAGTCTGTGTTCCTAGAATCAGTGCATTTTTGGAGTACAGCCAAGCTGGGAATGACCGCTCTCAGCAATCTCTCCACCCACCTCGCCTTCCAGTAGAGTGGTCTTGACAGCCCTCTGTGATGTGTCCCCCATGCTGTGGGTAACCACAGAAAAGACTGAGCCAAGAGAAAGCATCTGGCTTAAGCTGGGACAAGTTGGGGTGGGGACAGTGGCACACCTCTCAAGTGGCTAAACCTGCAATATTTTATCTGGGAGCTGTGTGGACAATAATTTTTCAGCTGCCACATGAACTATGAATCAGAGGCAGCCAGTGCAAAGAGGGATAGATAAGTTAGCAGATACATGGAGAGGAACAGAATAAAAGGTTCTAGGAGTTCATGGTTCCCAGGTACTCAGTGAGCCCCTGCTACACCCATACTCCCTTATCACAGGGGCTACTAAATTTTTATAGGAGCTTGGTGAGTTCTTGGCAACAGTATCAATACCTCCTAGTGAGCACATATCTGTAATGCAAGTTCCCGGTTCACAGCAAATATGACATCTGAAGCTTGGCTTACATGCAGTCCCTTTAAAAAATGTTTTTAAATGTATTCTCTAACTCTAGCAGGAAAGAATCATCTCTTCAGAAAATATGAAGAAAGAAATCTTGAAAAGCACCCTTTGAGGCCGGGTGCAGTGGCTCATGCCTATAATCCTAGCACTCTGGGACCAGTCTGAAACACAGTGAGACTCCCATCTCAAAAATAAAGAAAAGAAAAGAAGCATTTGGATTATACTAAAGAAAAGATCATGTTAGGGAGAAGTAAAAACAATTAACTAGGGTGGTACCTATGACTCAGTGGGTAGGGCGCCAGCCCCATATACCGAGGGTGGCAGGTTCAAACCCAGCCCCGGCCAAACTGCAACAAAAAGTAATCAGGCATTGTGGCGGGTGCCTGTCGTCCCAGCTACTCGGGAGACTGAGGCAAGAGAATCACCTAAGCCCAGGAGCTGGAGGTTGCTGTGGGCTGTGACACTATGGCACTCTACTGAGGGCAATAAAGTGAGATTCTGTCTCTAAAAAAAAAGAAAGAAAACAATTAAGTAATGTTTATCAAGCTGTGCAAATAACTGAGGATAACACAGGATAAGGCTTTATAAACTCCCACTCAGCTCAGTTAACCACACCAACCCTATATATCATTAGCTCCATTTTATTGGTAAGAAAACTGGAAGGATGGGTACCTCTCCCAAAGTCACACCATGGTAACCTGTTGATCTTTCCTATTACTGGTGAACTTTATGAAGCACCCTATCCTATGTAATGATGCTATTTGCTGGCGTCATGCTTGCCCTGAATCAAAATATATAATTAATGGCCTGCGGGTTTCTTTCTTAGAGAGACTCTTGAAACATGCTATTGACTTCCACTTACAGTTGTTATTGCTCTTCCCCTGATTTCAGGTATCAGAATGTCCAACTTCTTCATGTAGTGTCTCTCCATTCCAATTTAAACTTCTGCAGGATTGTACGTTTTCAAGGCCAGATGTCAACAAAATAACCAGTCAGTTGCAACTAATTTCAGCTAGATGAAATGAGATTGGTGATGCTTGACTTTTCCTAACAGTAAACAGAGTAATTTCTTTCATTTATATAATGCCCAAGGGCTTCCTCAACTCTACAACAAATCCATAGACCAAAAATTATTTCACTCTGTGCTCAGGGGCAAGAACCCAGAGAGAAAAACACAATCATCTTTTCCGCACAGCATGCAGATAAGAACAGATCCAGCAAAGATCTCAAGGAAGAATTGGAAATGCTGGGTTTGCTCGGATTTTACAATGGTTACTATATCAAGCCCAAGGGCACCATCTGCATCGTTTTCAGCTGTTATCTCTGCTGGTGTGGCAATGATGGTCAGCAAAGTCCTGTCTCAACCCCATTTCCTCCTTGCTTCCCCCACCTTTGCTCCAGCGGCCCTTCTCGATATGAAGCAACTGCTCACACTGTGAAGTAGGACAGAAAAGGGTAGATTGCTCCAGGTCCTCAGCTAATGATGCCAAACGAGTTGGGGCAAGATCAACGTGCAGCAAGATCAAAGCTCAATGAAACCCTACGGCCTGACTCACCACCCCAAAGGAGCCTTCCATTCCCATAGAGAGGTTTCACTAGGAGAGTCTACCCACTGCCATCTCCAAATACCAGGACAAGGATCACAAGAACAGATGTCATCACATTCCACATGGGGCAACAGGTATTTTAGCACTGTTCCCCTGCCAGGTTAATTACTCCCAGCAGGGGCCATCTTCTGTTCCCAAAGGCAGACAGCCATCTCATCTTTAGTATCTGGCTATTCCAGCATCCAGACTACCCGAGAGCTGGACAGAAATTCTGACTCTCGGGTCCCACCCTGGAATCTGTTTTTTGATGAAATCTCCGGATGATTTAACTGCACGTTAAAGTTTTTTGTTCTACTGCACACAGGACAAAAATGATAGGTGTTAATTGACATACCTGTTTATAACCTTTGCCTTCCCCCAAGCATACATGCATTCCATAAGAATGTATTCATTTGGCATTCAACAAAGACAGTGTATCTGCTAACTGACTAGGTACATGGCACTGTCTGGGGAAACTAAGGCTATCCTGGTGAGCAAAGCAGACAAGGGCCCTTCCTTCAACTCACATTGTAGGCATAGAGACAAATTGCACATAAGAAAACTAACAAACAGGTCAGGCACAGTAGCTCACAGCTATAATCCTAGCACTCTGGGAGGCCAAGGTGGAAGGATCACTTGAGCTCATAAGTTTGAGATTAGCCTGACCAAGGGCAAGACCCCATCTCTACAGAAAAACAGAAAAATTAGCTGGGCATCTTGGCAAGAACCTGCAGTCCCAGCTGCTCAGGAGGTTGAGGCAGGATAATCACTTGAGCCCAAGAGTTTGAGGTTGCAGTGACCTACGCTGACACCACTGCACTCCAGGCTAGACAACAGACAGAGACCCTGTCTCAAAAAAAAAAAAGAAAGACCAGGCAAATGAAAGAGACCAATACAAACAGTGAAGAGTGCTACCAGGAAGAGAAAGAGGGTGATAGAGACAGTATTGAAGCGGGAGGCAGACTAGGCGGAAAGTTTCCAGATAGGTCTCTCTCCCAAAATAACATTTGAGCCGAAACTTGACAGTGAGAATGAGGCTTGCGATTCAGCATGCCAAGAAGCAAGGGGAGAAATTTCTGGGCAAAGGGAAAAACAGTGCAAAGCCCCAGGGTGAGGAAAGAGGTTGGTGTGTTCTAGGAACAGAAAGGAGGCCAAATGGCTGGCATGGAGTGGGTCTAGGAAAGTGTGCAGCCACACGAGAGGGGGAGACACGGACAAGGCAGGGCCTTTTCAGACCAAGTAAGTCGTGGTAAGGAGGTTGGTTTAATTTCAAGTACCACGGAGCCACCAAAAGCTGGGAATGACACAGTGAGATACATACACAGTCACTTTCCCTAGTAAATGGAGAGCAGACTGAATAAGAAACAAGACTGCACCCGACAGACAGTTGAGCAGCTTACTGCGTTAGTCTGTGTAGAGGGAACTGCTGCAAAAGGACAAACGGAACACATTTTGTCTGTCCCCCGAGGCTGCTTTGAGGGCTGTGCTGGCCCTGAGCCCCAAGCTGCTCTGCACACAAAGGTGAGGGAGACCATTCTTGCCTGGCCTCTATCCACAGTCAAGGGGCTTGCTGAGAAAGCCACACAAGGAAATCAACAAACTGCAGCGTCATTTTGGGTGCCAGTTAATTTGGTAATACCTCTGTTAAATCAAAGGAGCCAAAGGAGTCTTTTATTTTATTTTGAGAGGTTATATATTCACATGGTACAAATGTCAAATGCTATAAAAGTTCACAGTAAAGGAGACCATTCTTGCCTGGCCTATATCCACAGTCTCCGACCAGCAGGTCACACATTTATCACAAAATGACACATGCGCAAGATTACTCACTACATGTTTATAGAAGCGCAAGACTGGAAACAACCTAGACGCTGAGTAATAGGGAATTGGTTAAATAAATGTTGATTTATCCATACAATAAAATACTCTGCAGCCAAAAATAGAGACAATCATAATTTCATATTCAGAGTTTCATATGTGTGTGTATATATATATAAAATACAGAGGTGCCCCCAAAATGTACACACCTTTTAAGAAAGGAAAAACCTGGATTAAAATTGTAATACTCAAGTCACATTTGACTTCTGCAATTACAAGGTGCTCAAACATGACTTGTATTCATCTTTTGTTATCTGTACATACTAAGGATTACAATTTTAATAGATTGCTTTTTCTTTCTTAAAATGTGTATACGTTTTTTGGTGCCCTCTGTATATGTACACTATATATATCATATATATCATACCATGCATTTTTATATAGCATATCATGCTATATAAAAATGTGTATGTCTAGCTATAAATATAGATATGTGTATATAAAAATGTGCATATGTGTATTCTATATATGTAAATATATATAAATTTAATACATAATACATTTAAGATACTAAAATTTTAACATGTATAAATTTTGAAGATAATATTGTTGAATGACAAAAGTAAGGTACATCACAATGTGAATGAGAAACTACCAATTGTATAAGAAAGTTTTAAAAATTCTCATATATGGCTCAATACCCATGGCTCTGTGTTTAGGTTGCCAGTCACATGCATCAGGGCTGGCAGGTTCGAACCCACCTGGGCCTGATAAACAACAATGATGACAACAAAAAAAAAATACCTGGGCATTGCGGCGGGCGCCTATAGTCCCAGCTACTTGGGAGGCTGAAGCAAGAGAATCCCTTAATCCCAAGAGTTTGAGGTTGCTGTGAGCTGTAATGCCATGGCACTCTACGGAGGGCAACATAGTAAGACTCTGTCTCAAAAATAAATAAATAAATAATAAAAATTCTCATACACATACTTGCCAGTATATACCTAGAAAAAAAATTTTTTTTGAGACAGAGTCTCACTTTGTTGCTCTCAGTAGAATGTGGTGGCATCACAGCTCACAGCAACCTCACTCTCGGGCTCAGGCTATCCTCTTGCCTCAGCCTCCCAAGTAGCTGAGACTACAGGCACCCACCACAACACCCAGCTATTTTTAGAGACAGGGTCTTGCTCTTGCTCAGGCTGGTCTCGAACTGGTAAGCTCAAGCAATCCACCTGCCTCAGCCGCCCAGATTGCTAGGATTATAGGCATGAGCCACCATGCTCAGCCAGCAACTTAGAAAAATCTTGAACGGCAGTCCCCCAGCTGGAGGAGAGGGACTGGGGGACTTTCACTCTTCACTGTGAACTTTTACAGTATTTGATATGTGTACCATGTGAATATATAATCTATCAAAATAAAATAAAATTTAAATTTTAAACAAATGCATTAAAAGATGGGAGCACTCAGCTAAGAACACAGAAGGGTATTGGGGATACTCAGCCCGTAACACCTGGGCTGAGTCTTGAAGGATCGTGATCAGAGGGAAGAAGGGTGTTCCTGACTAAGGGAGGGGGCCACATATGAGCCAACAGGGTCCACTGAAGGAAACGCCAGTGGTGTGGCTCAGCTGAAGCTCAAGGGGGTTCTGGAATGGCCAGCAGGACATGCACTGGGCTGGTGTATCCCAGGCCACCTGGGGCTTGTCAGACCTAGAAGTTGGGGCTTTGGCCATGGAAGTATTGGGGAGGCTTCTTAAAAGAGGAAATAGCAACCAGGTCTCCAGTGCTCCAGCGTACTTGGCAGCAGTGTGAAAGGCAGATGGTGGGGAAGGGGTGGTGAAGGGAACTTGGACCTGATTCCGAAACTAGATAAAGCCCTGACTCCTCTGGAGGAAGTGATGACACGGAAGGCAGAACAGATACAGAGGAATTTAGGAGATCCCATCAACCAGATGTGGGAACCGATGCCAGGGCTGGGATAAGAAGAATAAAGGATGCTTGTGGTCCCAGCTGCTTGGGAGGCTAAAGCAAGAAGCTCGCCTAAGCCCAGGAGTTGGAGATTGCTGTGAGCTGTGACTCCACAGCACTCTACCGAGGGCCATAAAGTGAGACTCTGTCTCTAAAAAAAAAAGAAGAAGAAGAAGAAGAAAGGAAACTTCCACCACCTCACTTGGGCTGCCATCATCTGTGAGAAGGAAGTGGGACAGAGAAGGTTAGGGAGTAGAAGAGGAAGAAATGACTCTGGAGGAGGTAGAGAAGTGGGTTCAAATCTC